>JAMXBB010000002.1:112330641-112355939 GCA_024138015.1 Lumnitzera littorea | reverse complement strand
CGACGAATCTTTCTGTTCCAGCCGACTCCTACCAAGGTCGAGTACTTCCTTGCCGAGTCATCCTTTGTGCAGAGCCGTATGATTGCCTATCTATTAGTAGTGTGCCAATTAGAAGATTACTCTCTCGCACCCGAGCTAACTAATTACTCGGCATTTTCTTTGCCGAAAAGCTGAGAAAGAGAGACTTCGGATTGACAAAGCCATCCTTGCTTGGGTAAGTCAGCTGTCCGTACTTTTTGTCCACATCTTTTAACAACCTCACCAATGTAGCATTGCTATGTGTATAATATCATGTGTAGAATCCGTTGCACCAATGATTGTTTTTCTTGTATATTTATTTTTACCCTTTTGTATCCAAATCTTTACTTCCTTAGGAAATGCCATTTTTGTCTTTTCCTTTTTAAATAGGTGGCCCTAACTTATGGGTACAGATACCCTTGTACTTGTAACTGTGAGGACATTAGATCAATTTTTAATACATTTTTTAGTACTTTTCTTCCTTATGTAAACACTGCTTGTTTACTCTCGGTAGCACTCTTATCCTTTCCCTTAAGCAAGGTTAGGTGGCGAGTAACCTTATTATACCAATTCGTACGTTATATCGAATTGTGCTATGAGTCCTCGGAAGTTCCATTAGTGCGACATATCCTTTGGAGTTGTCATAGGTTTTGCTTATTGTTTCGTTCTTCATTTTGCCCTTTCGTACTTTTTCCCCATTAATCCTTTTTCGAGCTTTTTGCAAGCTTGGACTCATCCAATAAATGGCTTTGTCTATTGTTGGTCATGGTTCACAATATCTTGGTATCAGAGCGGAGGTTTTGTGTAAACTGCAGCAGTTTTTCTTGAAGTTCTGTTATACTTTGTTTTGTGAGTGTGAAACAAAGCAAGTTACTGTATTCAATTGACTGTTATGTTGTTAATTGTTAAATTCCTGAAGTATTTGTTTGGGCTTTGAATCTATAAGAAAAAAATGACAGACCCAAATATGAATGTTGCTACTGGTGATGACAGTAGCGTTATTGACCATGGATGACAGTTTTAAGGAACTCCCAAAAGTACTGACGAGAGGCTTGATGAAATAGCTAACCTCTTAGTAGATCTGAGCCGTGCTGTCCATGTGCTTTCTTACCAACCTACTAAGGTTACACAAAACACTCCATAAGTTGCTCAACTTGTTAAAAGTCAGAACCCAGCTTGACTCGTTCGAGGTGAAGGAGTTGGCGAACAAGAAAGGCGAATGATAGACCTGAAAGAGCTTGATGAAGAAGAAGAAGAGTATTTTGAAGAGGAGCGTGTACAAAACCTTAAAGCATTCAACCATGTGAAGTTTTAGATTTCGAGTTTCAATAGATTTGGGAACGTTGACGAGTATCTGGATTGGGAAGAGAAGGTAAAGCATGTGTTTGATTACTATCAATATGAGGATTATGAGAAAGTGAGAACTACTGCTGTTGAATTCTCTGGGTATGCCGCTATGTGGTGGAAGAATTTTCAGGCTATGAGAAGACGATAGGGCTACCGAGAGATTAACACTTGGCCCGAGATTAAGAGAGTGCTTAAAAATAGGTTCGTGCTAGAAACCTATCTCTAAGATAATTTCACTCAACTTCAGGAGCTGAGACAACAAGACTGAACTATTGACGAATATGTTCAAGAGTTCTAAATGCTCATGATCCATTGTGAAGTGGAAGAACCACTAGCTTGAGTAGTCTCAAGGTTCGTTACTAGGTTAACAGGAGATATTCGAGATGTCATAGAGCTCTAACAATTTGACACCATGGATGAAGCTGTTAGGATTGCCCAGTGAGTAGAGAGGCAAAGAAGGAGTTGAATACTGGCAAAGATGCTGACTAGCCGAACTGGACAGGTGTCGAGCTTGATTTTCAATTTTCTTTTTAAAATTGATTTCCCATTTTTCGATTAATACTAAACCCTAACCCATTTAATATCAACCTTGACTAAAGAAATTGAGAAATTCCGGTTTTTTATTGAAAATAATTTTTGGAGTCGCCACCCGACCGAAGTTAGGAAAAGAAAAGAAACTGTAACCAATTAGGTGGATTAATTACGATTTAGTTATCGGTTTTTGATTTTAATTTGAATGAAGAATCAGAGGGTTCCGAGTTCGGGGGCTAACCTATTAAATCCTAACAGGTACCACTATTTATTTACTGAAATTAGGATTATTCTTCTAATTATAATATTTAAAATAAACAAATAAATAAAAATAAAAAGAAAAAGAACCTAAGTTTTTACATATTTTACTGTCACCTTAAAGGTACCTACGTACCTGCTAGCCGGCATCAGATGATCATAGTTCTTTCAAAAAAACTTTAGTGTGTTGGTTTATTTTAATTTTTGAAAATTGATCGAGTTTACATTATTATCAATTTATTCGGTTTATTTAAAAAAATCTAAAGGGGTCCTAACTCTTAAATGTTTTCATTTTATCAAGAAACTCTCTAAAAATCCTATTTCTAAAAAAAAAAATTATTATTTTTTGTTTCCAAAATAAATTAATTTTCTAAGTGAGAAAATCCTAAAATCTTAATACTAAAAAAAACACCTAAGTTAATATATATATCTATATTATTATTATTAAACAACTAGCTACAGTAAAATATAATATATTTAACCTATAAAACTAATACCTAAAAGAATCTCCTAAACTAATATACTCATATATATATATATATATATGTTAAATAACTAAGGAACTAATAATATAATAAATAAATAAATAATTGGAAGAGAAACTGAACTTGACTTAGTATGCGGCATGCTGAATAGTGGACATGCGAGAGTTGCTATTCTGAGTTGGCGTTGAGTCTTTGTATGGATCAATGACGGAGTATCGTGCGGAATGGGCCCGTATGTGGGCGGCGTGTGTGGGCTAAAGATGATGGGTATGCTGATGTGCATGGAAGGGACCGTATCGTGCAATTGCTGTGCGAGTGGTGTTGTGTTCGCTGTGTCAGCGTGTTCAGCAGTGAGGCTGATGAAGTTGGAGCTACGACAGTGTCAATGTGTGTGCGAAGTGCAAGGGCTTACTAGAACTGCTCAGAGTGTGAGTGATTCGTAGGCTGTTCGCGATGAAGTTGTGGCATTGGAGATTGGATCCGTACTGGGGCTGTTAGTCGCAATTAGTGAACGAAGATGGCGCTGTGTAGTTGAGTTGTGTAGTGGCGTGTGAAACAGTGTGGCATGTCGGTGCTTGTGTTCAGTCGTGGAGATTATGCATAGTACGGTGGACGCGGTGCGGAGAGCGGATTGTAGCGTGCGTGTGTGGGATGTGGACGTTGTTGCTACTGTTCATACTGTGATTAGAATTGCTGCTTGTGGATCAGACATATTGGATGTGTGTGTTCGTGTTGTTGCAATGTGCGTTTTGGTTACTGGTCATGACAGTTAGACTTGACAAATTGGAAGAGTGATGATGGACGGTAGAGCTCATGGGTCGGGTTTTAGGTTGTGCATGAAGCGTCTGTGAGGATAGCCGTATAGTCGTGAGTTGCTGATTGAATTCATACGGTGGAATATAATGCGTGTAACAATGTAGAGATGAAATTGATTTTTTCTTTTTGGCCAACGTGTGTGTTTATAGAGTCTAAATCATATTACATCTTATCATATCTAATTCGATAATTAAACTAGATTCAAATGAATTCAAATCCGATTTAACTAAATTCATATGATTTAAATAAATATGATCCATTTTCATCTCACTTCTGCAAAGATAAAAAAATAAAGATATAGGTGCCTGCAAAGACTCGAACCCTAGACCTCAAACTAAATCCACTCCAAATACTTTGATACTTATCCGTTAAGCCGTTGGCTTACGCCTTAACATTCAGTACAATTAAACTATACTTAAACTATTCAATTCCTTAAAATAAATTTTTTTAACTAAACTAAAACTAAAACTAAAACTAGTTGTTCCTAATATAAGTTACTTCCTAAAAATCTATAAAATTTTTATAATTTTTCCTTTTCTTATTTTTTTTGGTATTTTCATCATTTGTTAATTTTTTTGTTATTTTTATCTTTAATTAATTAATTAATATTTTTTTTATTTTTATTTTTTGAATTAGGACCCTTTTTGTAAAAATAAAAATTAGGACTACGGAGGGGCAAAAATTAAGTATCTACAACAGGCAAGTCACTGAACTTTGCCGAGTACCGAGCTGAAAAAGAAGGTTGATGTTAGAGTCGAGCAAAAAGGTCGACCTGAGGATGAAGTGCCAACTTGAACGTATGAGAAAGGGCAAGGGTTTTGGCAAGAAGACTAGCCGGATCAAGCGCTTTAAGTGCTAGAGGTTTGGACACATAGTTGCTCAGTACCTGAATCGACAGATGATGGTCATCAAGGGAAACATCTTGAAGCTAGAAGTGGAGAGTACGGATGAGGAACCTGAAGAGGAGGAGGAAGGTCCTACCAAGAAAGAGCTGATTGAGGAGGACGTATTTCCTGAGGACTTAAATCAGTTACTCATAGTTGTTTGATGCACTATGAATGTGGAACCCTTACGAGAGGAGGAGCAGAGAAAGAGTTTGTTTCATACCACCTGTAAGGTAAATGATCAGATGTGTGCTCTCATCATAAATAGTGGAAGCTACAGCAATGTAGCATCAGTTGCACCAATGTAGCATTAGCTGATCTTGTTTCAAAACTGAAGTTGCCGACTGTTGCACATTCGAGGCCGTATAAGTTGTACTGGTTGAGTGAGAAAGGAGCATTATATGTCACTCGGAAAATACTATTGCCAATCACTATAGGAAATTACTCCAACCAGATTCTTTACGACATACTGCCCATGTGCGCTTCCTACGTGTTGCTAGGAAGACTGTAGTTGTTTAACAAGAGAGTTATGCATGATGGCTATAAGAACACTTATATGTTTGAGAAGGATGACTGGAAGATCACACTAAACCCAATGCCGCTGAGAGAAGTTCACAAGTTACAAATGAAACTTGCTTGTGGATCAAAGAAGGCTTTGGTGATGAGTAAAGCCCAGCTACAAAAGGCCATCAATGTTAATGAGCCAACCTTCATGTTAGTCAAGCAACTACTAGAAATGAAAGAGCGAGGTGAGTTACCTTAGGAGGTTAAGGAGTTGTTAAATGAATATGCCGACCTATTCTCAGAATAGTTACCTGAGGGGTTGCCTCCAACTTGAGGTATAAAGCATTGTATTGACTTAGTATCCAGCGCTAAACTGCTGAATAAGCTAGCTTATTAGATGAATCCTAAGTAGGCTTCTGAGCTCCAATGTCAAGTCAATGAGTTGTTGGAGAGAGGCTATGTAAAAGAGAGTCTCAGCCTTTGTGCTGTGCTTGCACTTCTAGTGCCGAAGAAGTATGGAACCTAGCGAATTTGTGTAGATAGCCGAATTGTAAACAGGATCACGATCAAATACAGGTATCCGATCCTAAGGCTAGAAAACATGTTGGATGAACTCAATGGAGTCAAGATTTTCATCAAGATTAATCTTAAGTCTGGCTACCATCAAATCTACATGAGGCTAGGAGACAAGTGGAAGACTATGTTCAAGACTTGGCATGGACTTTACGAATGGATAGTCATGCCCTTTGGTTTGTCGAATGCCCCGAGCACTTTCATGAGACTTATGAACGATGTGTTGAGACATCTCATAGGGAAGTGTGTTGTTGTACTTTGACAACATCCTAATCTACAGCGCCGATATGCCAAGTCACTGTGAACATCTCAGAGTAATCTTGGATATCCTCCGTACCGAGAGATTATTTGGCAATTTAAAGAAATGTTGCTTTTGCCAGGAGGAAATGGTATTCTTAAGCTATGTAGTCAATAGAAGAGGCTTGTGAGTTGATGATGTAAAGATTTGAGCAATTTTCTAGTGACCAACTCCTACTACTTGTGTCGACGTGAGAAGTTTCTACAGACTGGCTTCGTTTTACAGAAGATTTATTAGGAATTTCAGCACTCTCATCGCATCACTTACCGAGTTAACAAAGAAGAACATCAACTTCTGTTGGGGAGAAAGGGAGGAGAGGAGTTTCATCAAGATAAAAGAAAGATCGACCTTTGCTCCGGTGTTAGTATTACCTGACTTCGACAAAATTTTTTAGTTGGAATGTGACGCATCCAACATTGGAATAGGCGCTGTCCTGATGCAAGAAGGCTGACCAATTGCCTTCCATAGTGAGAAGCTCTAAAGACCGCAGATGAACTACTCCGTGTATGATAAGAAACTTTTGACATTGATCTAAGCAATGCAAGTATGGCAACATTATCTACTACTAAGAGAATTTGTCATATATACTAACTATGAGTCGTGAGGTACCTCTAAAGTCAGACCAAGTTGTTAAAGCGGCAAGCGAGATGGGTTGAATTCCTTAAAGAATTCAATTTTGTAATAAAGTATAAGCAAGAAAAGAGCAACGTAGTTGCAAAATTACATGATAAATTCTTAGCTCAGTTTTCTTGCCTCAAAGATGCAATCAATCAACTCGTTAGCCTTTTTGGCACCGGCTAAGTACACATTCAATGCTCTTGTTTAGAAAACAAAGGGTTCCTATTGCTAGTAACTGCTCTTAGATTAAATTGTGAAGAATCCGTAGTTCTCCATGTAAATTGGATGAACTTTTACTTTTTCTTTGCTTTGGTTTCTAAAATTATAATGTCATAATTACTGACCTTTTACTTAGGTATAATAGTAATTGTATGTAAGAACTTATAAAACTTTGTAATTAACTCATAATTAATTGATTTGGAGGCGGTTTGTAAAATTTAGGGAAATCGCGAAAATTATCCGATTAAGTTTGAATTTTACAATGAAGTTAAAAATATTAGTAGAAATGATACCTAATTGGCTAGATATCTCTTATTCATTAGATTAAATGAAAGCATCTATAGGTATTAAAATATTTGAATTACACCTAGATTGAATATAAAAGTATATAAATTAATAAAAAATAAAATAAAAAGCTTAGTAGTTAAGACACATTTTAGAAAATATAATTTATATTAATGCTTTTAGAATTAAGTTGAACCTTCAAGATTAAGGTAATAAAAAATTAAAAGAAATAATTGTATAGCTTTAATATTATAAGTTAAACTCATATATATGCGATATTGATAGAATTATTAAGTTTATGAGGTCTAATCGTTATACCATAAAGTTTTATAATTTTATATATAATTTATGACAAATTTTTTGAAATCAACTACATAATCTTAATAATTTCTATTAGTGAGTAAAGTTATATATAAGATGTATATGAATAAGTTTTAAATAATTAATGAAACCTATCCATATATATATATCATATATTAAAGAAAAGTGTATTTAGAGTTTTATCTTGGAATATAAGATCAATAAAAAAATTAGTGTCAAATAAGACCAAATAGTAATATGAGTCATGTAAAAGTGGATCAATAAATATATATATATAATTGCTTCGAATATGATGATGAAGTCACATTATAAATATATGGTTTTAAGCCATGAGAAAATAGATGAGAGAAAGAGAGAGAGAGATGATAGAGGAAGAAAGTGAGAAGGAGAGAGAGAAGGGAAAGGAGAGATTTTGGCGAGAGAAAGGAGAGGAAGAACAAAAAGAAAAAAAAAAGAAAGAAAGAAGAAAAAAAAAAGACTAGAAGATTTAATTTTTTTAGTATCTAATATTTTTAAGTAACTTCGTTTCTATAATTATAAGTAATGTTTTATTTAATAGTTATAGAAGAAATATATATATATATATTTATAATCACGTTATTTTCCTATATATAGTATTTTATCTATATAATTTCATAAATTTCTTCTTTTTTCTTAATTTTAAATTTATAATTTTAATAATTATATATTTATTGTTTTCATTTAATAACCTGTAAAAGAGCTAGTTATATATATATATATAAACCACGTATTAAAAATGGTGTGTAATTAATCTTACTATTGGTACGTATGGTATAATATAATAATTTCACGTATAAGATAAATTAGATATTATATAATATTTTAAACGTATTAGTACTATTTGAAAAATAATGGTTTGAAGTTTATATGTAATAAGATTATAAATATTAAAATGATATTTATATTATAGGAGTGAGCGATCACAATACAACTCACATCAGACTTGAGTGAGCAAATTGGAGACTTAAAATAAGTTGAGATTCATGCTTTGTGGTATGTTGGAGTACTGTGTTATAGTACTCGGAGACTTGAGATTGCTTTTGATTGTACTTGTAACTTAGTTGAATATGCGCATGTTTTGTGTGTGATTATTATTTAAATTGTAGACTTAGGATGCTGCTTTATTTGTTCATATTTGATTCACTTGGCTTTGTGAAATGGTTGATCACTACTTAGCTAGACATAATTAAACATCGATCTTTTACTAACTAGACATGCATAACAACCACTAGGGGAAAATGATTATGATTTTCAGGCTAAACATGGACCCCCTTCAATTATGATAATTGAAATGGTCCTTTCCCCAGCTTAGTTGAACTAAGTGACAAGAGAGGAAGTTACGGTAAGATTGGGAGCCGTGGTTTGAAGGGAGTCACGAGCAGAGGTTGTACTTCATTGCATAAGTTCTTATTTAGTTTCAATTCGCAAGTGCACAACATCAAACTCCTTAACTCGGATTAAAGCAAGTGCAATTTTTCTAATCTCACAATGGATCAGATAATGTCGTACAATGGCATTTGCTTGTTTGCATTGCATTTCACTCAAATAAGTTGATTGAAAACCATGTTTGTACTTGATGTGCTCTTTTGTCTTCATCCCGTTTACTGAGTTAGTTATGCTCATATCTTTATAGACCTTACTGTAAGTTAACTAATGATTAAGGAGGCCATACCATAACTACCCTCAGGATAGTATACTTCGACTAGAGGGTGAGGATAGTTGAAGACCTGTAAGAACTAAACTTTTTCTTGGCCATCTTTGGCCTTTTATGGAAATTAACAAGCATATGATACTCTACAGATGCTACTGATTTCCAATGTGTTGTACGTAAATGCCAAAACTTATGGTTTTGATAAACATTTTAAGGATGCTAGAAAATTTATATGTATGGAAATACAACTATTTTATTAATTTATAAACTACTAGTGTTCTTGAGCAAGTATTTTGAAAAGCTTTAACATAGGTTTCACTAATAATAGGTACAAAAATGGATGCTTCAAAGCGATCACCTAGTATGAAATAGGTCTACAGTAGCAGCTATAAGGCTAGTTTCTATATTAGGATAGTTCATATGGTAGGGCTATTACAATTTCATTTCTTTAGGGTGTGACAGTTTTAAGTTGGTATCAAAGTACTCCACTAATAGAAAGGGCAAGTCCTTATCTAGTAATGGTATTGGACCTATGTAATAAAACTAACAAGAATGTTTGTTCTGTAAGGGGGATGGATTGTAATATCCTTTATATGCTAGGTGACTAAACTTTAAATCATCGAGATGCCTTTTGGTGTAATGGCTGGGAGCATATCGAAACTCCAAAGTTAAGTGTGCTCGGGTTAGGTTAATCCTAAGATGAGTGACCTCATAGGAAGCTGCTACATCAAGGAATAAATCCCTACGACGTTCTATGTTAAAGTGGACAATACCTCATTTGGAGGAGTTCCTACTAAGTCGTTACAGTTGATATCAAAGCATAGTTTTAGTGAACCCACTTTAAAGTGTTATAATTAAAAGAAGTGTTATAATTAAAAGAACTAGACATTATAAGAACACATTGAGAGTAAGTAGTAAAGGATTGTACTATAAATTATATAATAAGAAATAACTATAATACTAAGCTAAGATAAATGTTAATTGATCTTAAATTCAGCTATGGGATTGTATGAAGAATTAACAGTTAGTTGAAGTGATTCAAGTAGAATAGAGAAGAGTCTCTTATTTAGTATAGAGCTAAAATGTGAAGATTATTGTTAGAAATAATTAGTTAGGATATGTTTAATACCATGGATGAGACTATTGAAAAATATATTGATAGGATGTAATTTAGTTGATGGAACACATAGATGGTAATGGAGATTAATTAAGTCTTTAGAATAATAGATATATTGTGATAGTGACATTGAGTAAGATGGTTGGAAAGTAAGGGATTACGACTTAAGTGATACTAATGTGATGCTAATGAGATACTTTTGGTAAGGGCAAAAGAGAGAGACCTTACCTTATTAATACGACTTATATTTCGACTAGTATATCATGTAGTTTTGGATGATACCTTCAAGGGATTATTGACTGGTTCTCATAATTTTCCGAATCAGTTAGAGTAGGCAAAGAAATACCCTTAGAGATAAATCAATCTTACCCTAAACTCATTGCTTGAAAAATCGCAAGTGAATTGGGAACCTAAAGAATTCTAAAATGATATTAACTTGGTGTTTAGTATAAATACGAGAAAGTGTAGTAGAGGATGAAAGAAAGCATGGTGTGTAAGAGAATCCTAAAAAAGCTAAAACAATGAGGGGAAAAGTGAAAAGCTGATTTAGAAAATGAATTAGAACATAACTAAAAAATAGATCTTATAAAGGATGAGAATGTGGCATATGAGATAATAGTTAATAATGACATTGAGGAATGATAATAATAAGGTAGATGAAACAGTTATTATTTTTAATTTTCTATGGAGATATAGAGTATTGAATCAACAAGTGAAAATAATAATAATTTGATTGGACGATAAATGTGGTGGAATTCTTTTGAACGAAGGGTTGTTATTGGTGATTTGAGTGATGGCTATACTAGATTGATGGTTATGTTTTATTATGATGTTAGAGTTGATTCTATGTTAGTTGTTGATATATGTAGACATCTCGTTGATTCCTTGATGGATATTGTTGTACTTCTTGACAAATGTGTATTCTTTTAGATATGTGCATAGGCTATAATGTTTAATATACTTGTAGTTAAGGGTGTAAAAGGATCATACATGTTTTAAGTAACCAATATTGAAAGTCTTTTACATGTGTAAGAATGGTTATAGAAACTGTAATATGAGGCTGTAATCATATTATAAATCCTTCAGCCTTTATTAAATAACGAATCTTTAGAGTTGTAAGTAAGTATAAGTGAAGCAAAATAAGTTAGTGAGATCTTTATATTGTTTGAGGCAAATAAAATGATATCATTATGTAGTACTTATGTTTAGTTTTAAGGGATAGATGGTTATTAAATGGTACATGAGAAGTGAAGTAAGATTGTTAGATAAACTATGATCAAATATATATTTAGGCACCTTAAAATAGTTGTAGTGAAATGAGTAATGATTGACAGTGGAAATGGGAATTACAGCAACAAAATTGAAGAGGATCAAGACTTTCAATTAAATGTCTCTTGGCTATTCCAAGATCGATCTAGATAGAACCTAACCTACTAGGATCCATTGATGTACTTATTATGATATGATGATAAGGAATAATGATTTGATATCTTGATATGGAAAGAACTATAGGAGATAGAAGGGCTAATCTTAAGGAAATGGTAGGTTGTTTGAGATAATCAAGCAATATGATATCCTAAGATAATATGGATAAGTTTCTTAGACCGATTAATTATTAATTAAAGAGAGAGAAGTTTTAAACCCCTAATATTTTAGAATATCAAAAATTGGCTTATCGTATAATCATATTAAAGCTATAATATAAGTAGGAAAAAATTTGAAAGTAAGGCATTTAAAACGAAGGATTGGATCACTAAACGGATGTTTAGAAGTAAGTTAGAGTAGGGTATTTCTATAGTGGTGTTTAGATCAAGATGGTATGGGAATTGCATCTTATTAGATTTGATCTAATTATGTGTTGTGAGTTGGAAAGTTATTGTTTTTGCCCTAATAATGAAGTGATGGATAAGAAATATTGATTAGAGATAGTCATTTAAGGATTCAAGCTTAAAGGAATTAGAAGATAAATAGTGATTTTAGTGAAAGACTCTCAGTCGATCTTAGCTGAATAAAAGAAGTTAGCAACTTTAGTAGATAAAATTTACTCAATATGTGTTTAGTTCGAATTTTTCCATACTAATAAAAGTATTAAGTTTTGGAACAAGAAAAATGTTATTTGCCTTAGATGTTGTGTTTGACTTAAAGAGAAATATTTAATTGTGAAGTTAGGAATCACAAAATCTATAAAGATATGATGATGGAATTGGTGACATTCATCAATGTTGGAAGAGTAATTATTATTTTAAGTCTTGTTAGCATATAGAGAAGAACTAGAGATGTTAGGAACTTAGTAATACTATTCTAATTATTCAAATACTTATCATAGAAGCTATGTTAGATAAAGGGAATTATGCTAAAACATGAAAGAATATTATCAAGATGACTATGTACTAATTTAAGAGTTGAAGGTAAAATCATAGCAAGATTTATGATATACAAGTATTTGGATCACTAATTTTAAGGTAACAATTAACATGTAAGTTAAACTTAGCAATTTTGAATTCAAGTTCTATGAACAAAAGAATTTGTTGATGATCATAGGAGTAATGTATAATTATTTTAGAATATATGTATATATAAATGAATGAAATGCAAGTACAATATTAATTCTAAGGTGTTCATTTCCTACAAGTTAAAAGTTGGTGGACGGAAAAGAATTTAAGGTGATTAAGATTATCATTACTTGTCAATTTAGAACTTATATTGGAGGAGGAATATTAACCTAAAAAACTATAGAATATGATTAAAGTGGAATGTAGGAGAAAAGCTATTAAGGGGAGGTGATTAGAAGTTTTATGGATATTTACAAGTGAGAGATTGAGGAAAGTATCAACAAATACTAGATCTACTAATAGTATATAAACATTCAAATGTGTTTCCAAAGATTTGTTGATGTAACTTGATTTTGAAAAATTGAAATTTATGGTTAAGTTAGCCAAGAATCGAATATATAGCTAAAGTCCTGCATTAGGTATTACAAATGGGACCTTAGAAGATAAAGGAGCGACTTCAAAGAACTTTTTGGTAAGAGATTTACATGTACAAGTAATTCTTTGCAAAGGACATCTATATTATTTGAAGAGGAAAAGATATAGGGTACTATGAAGACGAGATGAAGGATAGGGTGAACTAATCAAAACAGCTATCTTAAACTCTAAATTTAGGAACTATTTAATTAATTATAAGGAGTGACTATGTTTTTTTGAAGTAACTTCAAGTTGGAATGTTATCAATTTTTGATTAAGTTAAAGGAAGTTTCTATGTTCATGATATGATATAAACATTATGAATTTCTAATAATGTCTCTTAAATTAGTAATGCATTGGCTACATTCGTAGAATTGGAGAGTTGTACACATACCAACTTTATATGAAGAAACTTGTTATGATAACTATCAATAGTACTTTGATTTACTTAACAACTAAAGAAGAATATATAAAGTATTAGTGGATGATAATGCTGAAGTTAAGCAACCATAAAGGGTAAGTTAGAATGAAGAAGTGTGACTTTTGGATGTGATAATATTTCCTTCCTTAAATGAGTTATATTTGGAGAAGGAACTTCCATAGATGCTAAAAATGTTAAAGCGGTGACCGAGGGAAGATAATTGACAAACACTACCAAGAAAGAAGATCCATTGAGATAATTGGAAGTATGAGAAAGGTATGAAGCAACAATACACTTTATATGACTAGTTGCAATAGGTAATTCAACAAAGGAATGTCAAATTTGTAATGATCAAATTTCTCATTTGTTGAGTATCTTGTCATGTTAACCTTATAAGTTTATCATATCATAACAAGTCCTGTCAAGTAATGAGTTTTTGCCAATACCATCTCTTTTAATTGAGTCTATTTGTCAAAAGTCATATTCATTCTTATCGAGTCAAGTTGAGTTTAATTGAGTTGATCCAAATTGTTAACCATCTCATTTGAATATGAGATGGAGGAAAGTCAAGATTTGAATGAGTTTTTGCTAGTACCATCTCTTTTAATTGAATATATTAATCGATAGTCATATTCATTATTCATTCTTATTGAGTCAAGTCGAGTCAAATTGAGTTGATCCAAATTGTCAACCATTTTATTTGAATTTAAGATGGAGGAAAGTTAATATTTGCCAAATTTACTTCTGTTGACCCTATGCTAAGTTATATAAAGAAACAAATGAAAAACTACGGTAACAACGTAGTCATTGTGAGTAGAAGATTACAAATATAAAAGGAAAGGTTAGTGGTATGAGGTGGACTAGAAAATCATTGATACTCATAAGTAAAACCTAGGAATCAATAAAACAAAGTGCAAAATGGAGGGTAAACCAATAAGATGATTTGTAAGGTTATAGAGCTAAGTCATAAGATTGTATAATACGATTAGAGGATTGTAGTAAAATAAGGTATGATTGATATCAAAGTATGAAACATTAAAGAAGAAAATGGGATTGAGAATTTGAGAGATAAATGAAGAAGTCAAAGAAGAGGTCAATTATAAGAAGATTTGGAGTATGGTAGTTTTTAGAACAAAACTATTTATTGTTTGGGGGGAGAGGGGGGTGTGTGAGACTTTACAAAAACTAGTAATTAACTAACAATTGGTCAACTTGGAGACGGTTTATAAAATTTAAAGCGATAGCAAAAAGTATCCGATTGAGTTCAAATTTTATGATGACATTAAAAATATTAGTAGAAATGACACCTAGTTGGCCAGATATCTCTTTTTCATTAGATCAAATAGAAGCATCCATCAATGTTGAAATGTTTAAATTACACCTAGACTAGATATAGAAGTATATAAATTAATAAGAAATAAAATAAAAAGTTTAGTGTTTGAGACATACTCTAGCAAATATGATTTATATTAACATTCTTAAAATTAAGTTGAACCCTCATGATGAAGGTAACAAAAAATTAAAAAAATAATCGTATAGCTTTAATATCACAAATTATGCTTATTTATATATGATTTTGTTAGAATTATTAAGTTCATGAGGTCTAATAGTTATACCATAGAGTTTTATAATTTTAGATATAGCTTATCATAAAATTTTTTGAAATCAACTACGTGATCTTAATAATTAATATTAGTGAGTAAAATTATATATAAGATACATATGAATAAGTCCCAATTAATTAATAGAACCTATTCATATATATATATAAATATCATATATTAAAGAAACGTATTTAAGGCCTTATCTTGAAACATAAAATCAATGAAAAATTAGTTCCAGATAAGACCAAATGATAATATGATTTCCCTAAAAGTTATAAGAAATAGTCTTGTAAAGTCGAATTTTAAAAATAAGTTAAAATACAACCAATATAGATTATAACGTAAAGTTTATTAAGTTAAATTTTAATTAGTCTAAAAATAGAAATTTTAGATTAGGTGTATAATATAATGTTTTACTATTTTTGAAATATATTATGAAACTTTATAATTAATAAATCATCATAAAATTACACTTAAAAGGTCACCTAAAATTGGATAAACAATATATATATATATATATATATATATATATATAACATATTCATCACCACCTTAATCAAGGCAGTGAAAGTATCTATATATATGGCCTTAAGCCATACGTTAAAAGCCAAACAGACAAGAATTAGAGGAGAGAGAGAAAAGAGAGAAAGGGAAGACTAGTGAATGATGGGAAAGAAAGAAAAGAAAAGAGAAGAAAAAGGAAAAGATTAGAAGATTTAATTTTTTCGATGTCCAATAATTCCAAGTAACTTAATTTCCATAATTATAAGTATTATCTTATAATTATCTTATAAATTGATATACAATAGTCTTATAGGAGATATATCCGTAATCCTATTATTTTCTTAAATGGAGTATTTTATTTATATAATTTCATAAATTTCTTTATATTTGAATTTTAAACTTAGAATATTAATAGTCATATTTTTGTTGTTTCTATTTAATATCCCATAAAGGAGCTAGTTAAATATATATGTTTATATGAATAATCTTTCCCATATATATCTAAGCCATGTATTCCAAAAGTGTTTAATTAATCCTACTATTGATACATGTGGTACAATATAATGATTTCATGTATATGATAAATTATATATTATACAATATTTCAAATGTAATTAGTGTTATTTGAAAAATATATACATACACTATAGACATATATTACTTATTAAAATGATACCTTCATTAATAGCATTACATTACATTATTATGTCTAATTATATATATATAATAAGGGTTATACGATAAGTAACATAGAAAGAATGGTACATATTTAACATGTATATATGTAACAGAATGATATATATATATATATATATATATTTAATTAAGTTTTGACTATAAATAATATAGAATCTGAACAACAAAATTATAATTTTAAACTAAAAAATAACAATTTAAAACTTATATATAATAAGAGTATAAATACTAAAATAATTTTTATATTATAAAAGCAAGTGATGACAATACAAATCACATCAGACTTGTGTAAGCAAATCGGAGACTTTAAGTAAGTTTGAGATCAATACATTACTATATCTCAAAATACTGTTTTATGGTACTCAGAAGCTTAAGAGTATACCTGGTTGTGTTTGTTAAATAGAATGATTATGCGCATACCTATGTATGCGTGTTTCTGGGTTTAGTTGTGTGATTCTAGTTTGATGCTTTGACCTATAATTGTTTGTTTTGTGTGAAACGATTGAACATCTTAAAACTAGACTTAATTAAATATATTACTTCTAAATCTAAATTAGTCATTCATTGTAACCCATTAAGGAAAGTGTCTAAGATTCTTTGACCAAATACTAACACCATCGAAAGGAATTGTATTGAAGCATAATGGTTATTTCTTTATCCTTAGTTGAACTAAGTTACAAGAGAGGAGATCACAGTAATGAAAAAGGCAGTGGTTCAAAGGTAATCGCTGGAGGAGTGATATCTCTATTACTTAAACTTAGGTTTAGTCGTGAGATGTTAAATGTGCGCTAAACTCCTTAACCCAAATTAAAGTGGGTAAAATTTCTCTAATCTCACGACAAATCAGATAATATCGTGCAATGGTATTAGTTTGTTGCATTGCATTTAAATAATTGGCCGATAACCCTGCTTATACTTAATGTGTAGTCTTATGTCTTCATCCCAGCTTATTGAGCTGTTAGTTACTTACATCCCTATGGAGATTATTGCAGGTGTTAGTTAGGAAGCAACATTATAACTACTCTGAAAGTAGTTACTGCTGGATCTTGAGGAATAAGGATATAAAACTAAAGAATAATTACATTTCTAAGATTTTAGTTCTTGATTTAGAATTTTCTATTGTCAAATAAAGTATTACTTAAGTAAGATTATGTTTCTAAATCATGCAAACATTAATTTTAATATTTGAATTATAGTATATATTCTTCATACTTTCGCAGGTAATTAATAATTTAAATTTGTAAACTATTTTCCTCAAAATGGATTAATTGTTGACGCCTTACATAAATTAGGTTTAAGATAACGGTTGTACAATCAGTTTCTATCCTAAAATAGTTTATACAACGAAACTATTACAACTTTACTACTTGAGGGCATAACATTTAGGATATGGACATTTAGCTATGGAGTGTGCCAAATGGACATGCAATGGCTATAAAGGGGGAGCTTCCTAAATATGGGTTTGAAAGCGAAAAAGACATAGATAAGGAATTGACTTATTAAGAGGTTAAGATGAAAACATATACTAAAGAACTGCATAAGACTAAGGTAGTAGAGGGTCCATTGATGGGCTTAGTGCTTAAGGGAAGTTTAATTGCACAATTTAGGTAAAGAATTAGTAGTGCGATATCTTTTCCATAAGCAATATTTGGTATAAGAAAAAGTTTGTTACGTGATTATTAGTGAAGGCATATGCACTAATTTAGCCTCAACTTCACTTGTTTATAATTTAGGGATAAAGAATGAGGTACAACCAACTCTTTAATTTGGTAAGAAGGGACCAATCATCTAAACAAAAGCTTGCTATCGTTATCCATTAGTAAATATGCGGATGAGACACTTATGATGTGGTACTAATAAAAGTTGCTTATGTCCATTTAGGATAACCATGGCACTAGGAAGATGATAAATGATAGTTCATATTACCTATACCTCCAAAAAGATGAGAAGTATATGGTGCTTATACTTATGAATCTTGTAAAAATCAAGAAAGATCATATAGCATAGGACAAGTGAAAGTGAGCAAAGAAGAGTTACCTTGCCCAATGGATTTTACCTTTAAGTTTTTAACTAAGATAGAAATTAGATTCAAAGGCAAATTTATACCAACCCTACAGTCATGTTAGGGATTGAATTCTAATATAATATTTCTAAGGAAAGAGCCAAATCTAAAATGGATCAAGATCGAATAGACCCGAGATAGCATGGATGTTTAGGGGATAGCCTTCCCACTTGCCTTCCCACTTGGATCGATAAGTCTCTTTGATAAGAGGTGTCAATGAGGCAATAATGCACGTTCTTTGATTCTTTGGTCATCAAGCACTTCAAGAAATCATCGAATATTTGCTAAGTGATGAAATGATGAGTCGCGCTTCCATAGGATGACTCAATATTCCTTTAATGGTTAAGCATCAATAGTCACCTTAGATTATCGTGATCTAAGTTAAGACTCTTGAGATATGACATAAGGAGAACAATTTGCAAGTAGAAAGTCATTATTTGCTCTTGATCTTGTCTTTCACAAGCCCTTTAGATTAGTCTGGGTGGTCTTATCAAGGATACCATTGAGTTGAGTTTGGGATAGGTTATGCAAAACCCAAATCCAACCTATTACCTTGTAAGGTAATTGTCAAGTCAAGTGGATTAGATATCTTATAATGACTCACCTAATGGCATCCCTTGGTCCAATTGCTTAGGGTGGGGTAGAGGGAAATGGAACTCCCAGTGCTTGACTATTGAAATGGACTAATAACTCTCTTTGTTGGATGGCTTCAAAAGCTTACGAAGGATTGTTTTTAGACTCCTTAGCTATGATCTCTTGTTTGTTCACAATGATAACACTTAAGCAAAGCTTGATACTCTTAAGCAACAAAGGCTACAGAAAAAGTAGAAACTTTAGTATTTGAAATAGAGTTAGTAAACAAAAAAAAAAAAAAAAAAAAAAGGTATCGTATGAGCTATTTAAATAGGAAAAGAAGGCCATCTAAATAGCCTATTATGATTCATGGGCATTGTAGGGGGAGCCATTTAGATGGGAAAGGCTAACCATCCAAATGATTGAAAAAAAAAAAAGGAAACAAAAAAACTTTAGCTCCACATTTTTTGCTTTTACTTCTGATGTCGAGAATTTGTGAATGCCACTTTAACAAAGCTCCAAAGCCCAACAGTCCTTGCTAAAAGAAGTTGAGAATGTGATCAATAATATAAGTAAATAAATATTTTGGGAGATTTCAAGATGAAAACAAAAAGAAAAAAAAAAGGATCAAGCTTATTAGAACAAGAACAAGAAAAATGGAACATTAAGACCCTTGAATGATTTCTTAAATTTCAAGAGCTTCAAAGGTTTTTACACATGACTCATAACTTGTTACTTACAATTATTAAGAGGCTTTGTCCTTTTAAGTTACGATTAAGACCTTAGAAAGGCACTTGATTTATAAGGTTTGTATGTAGCATGAATATGTAAGTGGATTTAGTGGTACAATCATCAATACAAGAGTTTTTTGAGATCTTTAATTGTGATGATGGAGGTTTAATGTTACTCAACCTATCAATGAAGTGTGTCGATTGAAATAACAAAGAAAGGAGTTTCCATAGAAAGAGAAGTGTTGGATGTTGAAGAAGGTGGGAGTCATTTGAGTGAGTCCCTATGGCATTTGATCGACTTATCAAATGATGACAATTATGCAAATAGCTCCCTTGAGTGATCTAAATGACAAGTCATTTCCTTAAAAGAAATCACACATTGCACATTCTAGGGAATTTAGTCCTATGGTCTAAGGTTAACAACTAAGTCAATTCTCTAATGGGCTATTAGTCTTATGAGATTGATATTGCAACAAATTAATTACATGGAATTCTGATTTTGCTAAAAAAAGCTAAGATTCTAGGAAGTTCATCATCAAGTATTTATAAAAGAACCTCTAGTTTGGAAGCGCCACATATTTGTCAATGCTCACACTTTGTTTAGTATGAAGGAAAGAAATAAGAATAAAAGAAATGGAGAGACGAAAGGAATAAGTCGGAGAGAATTATGTTGGAAAGTATTACCTTAAATGTATTGAATAATGAGAAGAAGGAAAAGCAAATATATGATAATCATTACTAAAAAAAAAACATATAATATAAAATTATTAATGCTCTATGAAAAATAGTAGCAAATGAAATAATGGTGAATAAAAGGGGTAAAATTGAAATTGAAAGGGATTAAATGGTAGAACCATCGAAAGTTTTTCTTCCCTTTTCCTCCTTCCTCATAATTCCATTCTTTACCAAAAATGGATTTTAAAATTTTTCTCTCTCTATCCTTTCTTCACCATTCTTTTCTTCAATTTCCTCTCATTCCAAATAAATATTTTAAGAAACTTATTTCCCTTTATAAATACATGAGGAAGAAATTATTAGAAGTTAAAGATATCAATGTCATGTCATGTGAATAATTATTATCTTAGGGGTAACAATATCGTTGCAAATATGGATAACCTACACTATAAGACCAATATTGCATCATTGATATGTTGTTGGCATAAGTGTGGAATTATTATGCTCTAAATTCTGATGCATCAATAAGTTAAAAACATTAGCTCTATGAACATTAAAATCACTAAGCAACAATTCAACAAACTATGCATCCTAAATAACAACTTGAAGAGCTAATATATTCAATTAACATCCAAAATCTTGTAAAATTTGCTCAAAGAGCTTTTGATTGGAGGTAAAATGTAAATAATCATTTTGGTAATTGGAATTAGCCTTATATAATGTCTTAAACTGACTCTTTAGGCTAGTGATAGGGTCTAGAAAAATGGACTCAATTATTTAGGGATGTATTAGAGAAATTTAACTTAATAGGCTCGAAACAAGGGTTACTAAATATATTTGATCACTTTTGGCCATTTTTAGTTGGCTTCTATACTAAAAACCTTTTTAGAGGCTTATTTACAAGATCATTAGGCTTAGAAGCTTATTTAAAAGTATATTAGGCCTAACTACGGAAGGCCCATTAAAGGACTTGTTTGCATTAAAAGCCTTGTTTGCATTAAAAGCCCATAAGGAGTTATAAATAAGTTAATGGTGGTTGAATCTTGAATGTTGATCTCCGTTAATCTCTATACATTTGACGATCAAGACTAAGCACCAAAATCTATAGATAAAGGCTTTATCCTCATTTGCAAGATTATGGAGATTTAAGAAATGCTATTGTATTGCTAAAATCATCTGAGAAAAATAAAACCAAGAAATCAATGAAGAACAATAAAAAAAAAAAAAAGAAGAAGATTAAGAATGCTAAACCACTGTAAAACACATGCTTGTAAGCCATTGAGATTACCCATTTGTCTTTTCATACTCTTCTTTAATCTTATTTTTCATGTGATATTAGATCGAGGCATCTCAAAATTATCTCCACATGCGGCATAAATATAATTGCCCATCTATGTGAACCCAATACATATAGATTATATGGTATTCAATGAGCAACTTAAATTAGTCACAATGATAACATATAATAATTTTTCAGTCACATTATAGTAAAAATCCTTTTAATAGTCTTTAAAATTTAAGTACAAGTGTGAACATGTGAATATTTCTTGTTCGTTGTCAATTTGATATCCTGTAATCTATTAATAGTTTTGTCCTTCGCCTTACAGATGTGCTTGTGGATGTCGCCGAAGACTTAGAAAGTAAAAGGTGGATGACTCTGACAAGATGTTCGAAGGTTTAAAAAAAAAAAATCAAATAGAATTACAGCAGTCATTAATAAAGGACTATTTTTATATCATTTGTAATATCAAATAATTGTGTATTAACATACATAACATATTTCAAAATAGTATTAAGGAGAGATTTTGAGTTCGATTCCCCTAATTATAGTTTGACTTGGGATTCAATTATTTTCACGTTTAAAAGTTCTTGTTTTATTTTTTTAATTTACACCCTTTTGATGTTTGATTGCCATTTTTCTATATTTACACTCATTTATCAATATATATTTTTTAGTGGATTTTTTTTTCAATTATTATATATATTTTGAAATTATTAAGCGAGAATCTAATTTATTACATCCCTTAAATGATTGATATTTATATCAATAAATTATAACAATATAAATAATTTGTCCAATAGTATCTAAATTACTGATACCCAAAAAAAAAAAAAATCTATATCCTATTGATCGATTATTAGAATTAGCTGAGTCTTGCATTAAAATACCATCTAACAAACTAAAGAGTATTTTCTGCCAAAAAAGGAACAACTAAAAATGTATTTTGCAGAAAAACGACGAAAAGGAGATGCGTTATTTTTAGGCCTTTTCAAGGTTTTGATGTACTTTCCATTAATGACAATACTCGGAAAGTGGGAAAAGGTGGACGCTGGAAAGAAATTTTCTAAACTAAGTGTTCCCAATTTAAAATATTTACGTTTGGACCCCAATATTTTTATAATGGGTCCCAGCTACCGGATCCATCCCTAGAGTAGGCAGAGCCCACCAAAGGCGACACTCCCACTGTCATATAACCATTTACATTATTATTTTATTTTTTCAGCACTTGTCAATAGATTAAAAAAAAAAAAAAAGATTACGTACTTTCCTAAATACTTTTAATATATATATATATATATATATGTATATAATGAAAAGTTTTTATTTTAAAAATTTTAATAAACGTCCCGAGATACTCTTCAATATTTTCCTTCCGTTTAGTAGTCTATTAAGCCCAAGACTTGAAGTATAAATATGATGGTCTAGTGGAATGCTTTTGTTCAAACACCATTTTGCTCACAAAAATTATTTATCAAACACAATACATTCTATGGCCGAGTTCACAACAGACCTACAAATCCTCAAACAACCCTATCATTTCTTAGATATGGATCCAAACATGGAATTTATAAACAACATCCTAGAATCCAACTCAAGTGTTTTTCAGAATATTCCAACCTTAAATTTTCATAATCCAATCAGTTTGCTCAATGAAAGCCAATTTTCTTATCAATCCGAAGATTTTCCTGGAATCTTGGCAGAAAATTTTCCAGGAAATTTTCAGCCAAAGGGACATTATCAGACTTCTGAAGCAGTTCCTCAGCCAATTAGAAAACCTGATAACGAATTAAAGAGGAAAGCAATCAGTATATCAGAAAGCAGCTCAGGATTTTCTTCTTCTCTTGCGGTTTCTGACTCTAGAAGCAAAAGAAAAAATGTATTTCTTTTTCTTTTTCCCTATTTAATTCGTTTTTCTGTAACCCTTTTCTGTTAGGCCTATGTTTTTTTAATTTATTGAGGTTCTAATTAGTCTCTGTCTTCTGCTTTGTTGTTGTTGTTTTTTTTTTTTTTCTAAACAGAGTTCAGGAAGAGGAAAGAGAATAAAAGCCAATGAGAAGGAAGAAGAGAAACCAAAGGAAGTGGTTCACGTAAGAGCTAGAAGAGGACAAGCAACTGATAGCCACAGTTTAGCTGAAAGGGTAAATCCTGAAAGGTTCCTATATATGAACCTAAATAAACATATCCATGGTTGCTTTTGTTTAACCAATTCTTCAAGCTTAGGTTGTTTGATTTGGTGGAAAACTTTTATTTAGAAGTTGATTTTAATTTTTTTTTTTTATAGTTAAAGCCTTGAAATTATTTAATATTGATGTGGTGATACCAAGTTATTGTGTTATCAGGAGCTTTTAATGATAAATATCAGTGAGGGGTAAAGGCCAGAACTGATAAGTCAAGATGGAAAATCTAAAAAAATAATTATTTCTTTTATAATTTTTTTATTGGTATTTTCTGAGTCTTAACCATCAGCATTGTTGTTTGTCTACTACTATATATACATTTTTTTAACAATACTTATAGCTATAGATTACTAATATATAAAACTTCTAAAATAAGTAGGTATTGTTCGTAAAACATTAATTAAAAAGAAATAAAAAAGAGAAGAAGAACTGAGAAAAGTTCCCAAAGAAACACAACGTTAAATTGACAATATTTCCATGTTTCCATTTTGTACTAATCAATTTGTATGTATCCAATGCTTCAGGTTAGAAGAAGTAGAATCAATGAGAGACTAAAATATTTACAGGACATTGTCCCAGGATGCTATAAGGTAAACCTAAAAATATCCATGAAATTGGCTGGGTTTTGCATTTTTCTTTTTTAAATGTGCAAAATTTTGTTGCTTAAAAGCTGATTTCTATATTGATCTTGTAATGGCAGTCCATGGGCTTGGCAGTGATGTTGGATGAAATAATCAACTATGTCCAGTCCCTGCAGAGCCAAGTGGAGGTGAGAAATTAAAAAAATAAAAAGTAAAATAAAGTTTTACGTGTATTTCTTTTAACTCCAAAATTCATATATTAGGCATGTTAATTAGTAATATACCTGTTTTCTCTTTTTTCCTTTTTTTTTTTTTTTTCAATTTCAGTTTCTTTCTATGAAGCTTACCGCAGCAAGCTCGTATTATGACTTTAATTCAGAGTCAGAGGCCATAGATAGATTGCAGGTAACGTAATTTGTTTCCTGATTAATAGAACTTACGAGAGCTAATAAGTAGATATACGTTTCGTGTATCCTAGCAAAAAAAATAGAAAGGACGAATCGTATATAAAAATAGACACGTTTTTTTACCAAGTTTTTATCTTATGAGAAATTAGGAGTTATATGTAATCTCTTCTATAATCTATGTCATATGAATTTCAATATCTTGTATATTAAAAAATTGGTAGAATTAGATATATATATTTATGTGTATATTTACCATCAAGCCAATCTACAAAAATATTATTTGTTGGCTTATGAAGATCTTTTTCATTATCTTTCTAAACAGTTCAATTGAAATATATATATATATATATATCTTATGCATTCTCAAAAGTGTCTGGAAGTTTAAGGAGTATAAAAAAATATGCTTTTTTTTTCTAATTTTATTTGGCAAATTATTAGCACAAATAAAGAAAGAGTACATTTTTATACTAGTCCCTTAATAGAGAAGTAGGTAGATGCTTCTGGTTAGATATATTGTCAAATGCAACTTCCATTAGTACAAATAGAGAAATAATAAATACAGGCAAACATGTAAAAATAAATCCACATATGGTCATTTTTTCCTACGTATTAAAAAAAAAATCAATGGAAACTGTATAAATTTCTAGATGGAGCAAGACATTTTTTTTTTTTT
>JAMXBB010000002.1:112245911-112330141 GCA_024138015.1 Lumnitzera littorea | reverse complement strand
TTAAGTAATTATTAAATCAAAATATATTTAGAAAAAGTTAAAATTAGCATTTTATAATTTTTAAACTAAAATAATAAATTTTGTGATATTTTTATATCACAATTTAAACTGTGAGTTATAACGTTCAAAACAAACCTCGTTATAAGAAAATAAGCTTGAAAACGATCAAAATGGACTATAAGTTCATAATGATTCAAGCTAAAACGAAAAAATTACACGCGATTTGATAAAAAGCTCAAATCGATAATTTCACATAACTAAGTGAAGTAAATCTTATAAATTACAATACTAGTTTACCTTTAAATTCTTAAACTTACAAATTTTTATTATTTTCAAGTGATTTTGATATAGACCCTGAGTTGCCACTAGATTACTACAACCTCTAAGTTGACTATGGCTGAGTGAGTTTTTCTTAATGATTCCATAATTGTTTATGTTTATAGTTAGTAAATATAAGTTATGATTGATAAATGAATGTATACGGGGTTGGGTTATACTTGTGCATAATAATTGTTGTTAATGTCGAATTTACTTTAAATTTCAATAATGTAATGATTGTTGCATAGTAGATTTACTAAGAATTGATTGTTTGTGACTTAGAATAATCACTAAATAAATAAGACCTAATTTTACTCAACTAGAAAAGTTAACTTAGATCACGCATAATCATGCACCGTATAACTAATTCTAGCAGTCATATTACACAGAGGTAGTGAGAGGTTATATGTGGGTTGATTATTGATTGTTATAGATTTCGTATGATGCATATGTACGATATGACCTTACCCTGGCCTACGGGATCACTAGGCGTTGGAGGCACTAATTGCCTGGCTAAGGGTCAAGTTTAGAGGTCTTCGTTTAGGGGTGAGTGTGCGCTGTGTGAACCTACTCACAATCATATGTAGAACTCATTTTGATAAAACTGATAATGGATATACCATTACATTTTGAATATGAAACGCGGAGTTTCGTTATAAGATAAGTTCTAATATGATACCCGGATTTGACTGTACTGATGTATCTCCAACCTTGACCTCGGAAGGCGTTAAATCTAAGTTGCATGTAGTACCTGGTCACCTGCATGTATTTATTTGGCATACTGATTGTCATGTATTCATTTGATTGAACTTAACTATTGTATAACTTGATTGCTGTATGGTTGAGAGAAATTATCTTACTAAGCTAGTTAGCTTATACCCTTGTAATCTTCTTTCGCAGGCCGATTTATTTGTGGAGTCGGGCCATCACATGCCCGAGGTTAGTGTTCTATACGGGGTCAATGTACGAGTTGGGTGCGATTAGAGAGTATTTCTGATAGTTTATAGAGATGAACATGTAATCGATATACTGGTTTAACTTAAGATGTGTTTTAGACTTCTTATTTGTAAACTTTTATATAAATATACCATGTTTTATGTTTTTATAGTTTATTATTTATCATGAAATGATATTACTTATGCTTGCGTACTCTTGATAGTTAATTGTAGCCATAGCCGTAGTTGTAACCGTAACTTTGTGTATCGTATAAAAGGGTCGTCGATTATAAGGGAAATCAATTTGCAATCCTTTGTACGGTATACGGTGACCGCTACGACTAGCCCCCTCGAGTCGTAACAAGTTCTTTAGTTATATTATGTTATCTTATGACTTAGCTTCATAATTTTACAAATTATCTTGTTGGTTTATTCTCCATTTTGCTTATTGTTTTACTGATTCCTAGGTTTTACTTATGATCATCGATGGTTTTCTAGTCTACCTCAAGCCACTAACCTTTCCTTTCATTCATAATCTTTTACTCATAATGACTATACTGTTGTTGTAGTTTTTCATTTGTTTCTTCATATAGATTTAGCAAATCTTAACTTCCGTCCATCTCAAATCCAAATGAGATAGTTGATAATTTGGATCAACTCAATATGACTCGACTTGACTCGATAAGAATGAATATGAAGCTTGATAAATATATTCATTAAGTGAAGTGGTATTGATAAGAACTCATTACTTGATAAGACTCAACATGATAGAATATACTTAAATAGTTGGTATGACAAGAGACTCAACAAACAAGAAATTTGACTATCTTAGATTTGTCATTCCTTTATTGAATTACCTATTGCAATTTCTTATGTGAAGTGTGTTGTTGTTTTATACCTTTTTTATACATCTAGTTATCTCAATAGATCTTCTTTCTTGGTTGTGTTTGTCAGTTATCTCTCTTCGTCACCACTTTAACATCTTTAGTATCCACGAAAATTCCTTCTCTAAATATAACTCATTCAAAGAAAAAAATATTATCTTATCCAAAAGCCATACTTCTTTAATTTAGCATATTACTTATGGTTGCTTAACTTCAATAATGTCATCCACAAATATTTTGTATATTCTTTTTTAGTTGTTAAGTAAATCAAAGTACTATTGATAGTTATCACAACAAGTTTCTTCATATATAGTTGGTATATGTGTGATTTTCCCGATTCTACGAATATAGCCAATATATTGCTAAACTAAGAGATATCACTAGGAATTCATAATGTTTGTATTATATCGTGACAAGAAAGCTTCCTTCAACTTAATCCAAAATTTATAACATTCCAACCTAAAGTTACTTTAAAAAAAATACATTCACTCCTTATAACTAATTAAACAATTCATGAATTTAGAGTTAAGATACTTATTTTGATTAATTTACTCTATCTTTTATCCCGTCTTCAAAGTACCCTATATCTTTTCCTCTTCAAATAAGCACAAATGTTCTTTACAAGAATTACTTGTACACGTAAATATCTTATCTAATAATTCCTTGAAGTCACTCGCTTAGCTTTTAAGATCTCATTTACAATACCCAATACAAGACTTTAGCTATATGTTTGATTCTTGGCTAACTTCACCATAAAGTTTAATTTTTTTTTAAGGATTAAATTACACCAACAAATCTTCAAAAATACATTTGAACATTTATATCCTTCTAGTAGGTCCAGTATTTATTGATATTTTCTTCATTCTCTCACTTGTAAATATTAACAAACTTTTAATCACCTACCTTTAGTAGCTTTTTTCCTAAATTCCACTTTAATCATAATTTACAGCTTTTTGAGTTAATATCTTTCCTCCACTATAAGTTTTAAATTGACAGGCAGTGATAATCCCAATCACCTTAAATTCCTTTCCGTCTACCAACTTCTGTCATGTAAGAAATGAACACCTTAGTATCAATATTGTAATTGATTTCATCCATTTGTATATACATATATTCTCTAATAATTATTTTTATGATTATCAATATTGTAATTCTAACCAGTTGAGTTTAATTAACATGTTAATTGTCACCTTAAAATTAGGGATCTGAATACTTATAAATTATACTCCTACTATAATTTTACCTTTAACTCCCAATTATTACGTAGTCATCATGATGATATTTTTTCATCTTTTAGTATAATTCTCTTCATCATTTAACATATCTTCAATGATAAATATTTGAACAATCAAAATAGTATTATTAGATTCCTTCATGTCTCAAGTTCCTCCTCTATATGCAGATAATGCTTTAGAAGAGTATCTACTCTTTTAACATTGATGACTCTTAACCAATTCCATCATCATACCTTTATAAATTTTGTGATTTCTATATCTACAATTAAATATTTCTCTTTTAAGTCAAACACAATATTTGAGAAAAATAACATACTTTTTGTTCCAATACTTGATACTTTTATTAGTATCACAAAATTCGAACTAAATATAGGTTGGGTAAATTTTATTTACTATAATTACTAACTTCTTCTTCTTTTATTCGGATTTATTATCACTTAACTAAGATTGAGTGAGAGTTCTTTATTGAAATCACTACTTATCTTCTGACTCCTTTAAGCTTGAATTCTTAAATGACCATCTCTAATCAACATTTCTTATCCATCACTTCATTATTAGGGAAACTTTCCAACTTATAGCACCTAATCGAACCAAATTTAATAAGGAACAATTTCCATACCATCTTCGTTTGGAAACCATTATAAAAATAATTTTGTTCTAACTTACTACCAAACACTTGTTAAATAATCCAATCATTCCTTTTTAATCGCCTTGCCTTCAAATTTTCTCTTACCCATACGGCTAGCTTTAGTATGATTGTACTATAAGCCAATCTTTGATATTCCAAAATCTCAAGGGTTTTAAACTTCTCTCTCTTTAATTAACTAATAATTAGTCTAAGAGGCTTATCCATTTTGTCTTAGGATATCATATTGCTTGATAATTTTAGACAGTGTATCATTTTCTTGAGATTTTGTCCATACTTGTTTTTACCTCTTGACAACTTTTATCTCCTCTAATTCCTTCTATTACACAATACTAGATCATTATTCTTTATCATCATATCATATTAAGTATACTAGTGGGTAACTATCTTATAAAATTCACTTCCTGGCGGGTTATTTTCTATCTAAATTGATCTTGGAATGACCAAGAAATGTTTAATTGAAAGTCCTGATCCTCTTCAAACTTTTTGCTATAATTCCCATTTCCATCGACAATCGTTACTCATTTCATTACTACTATCTTAGGGTTCTTGGATATATATTCAATCATAGTTTATCTAACAATCCTACTTCACTTCTCATGTACTATTTAATAATTATCTATCCCTTAGAACTGGACATAATTACTATCTAATGATATCATTCTATTTGTCTTAATAAAACATAAAGATCATACTATCTACTTTATACTTATTTTGCTTCACTTGCACTTACTTACAACTCCAAAGATATAAGTCTTCGATTTATTATTCATTAAATGTTAAAGGGTTTATAACCTGATTATAGTCTCATGTTATAGTTTTTACAACCATTTTTATCCATGTGAAGGACTTTTAAGATTAGTCACCCAAAACACATTTGATTCTTTTATACCCCTAACTACAAGTATAGAAAACATTATAAGATCTGCACATATCTAGAAGAATACACATTCATCAAGAAGTACAACAATATCCATCAAGAGATTAGCAAGATGTCCACACATATAAACAGGATTAACTTTAACATTCAAACAAAACATAACCAACTATCATAATATATCTATCGTTCAAGTCACTAATAACAACCATTCATTCAAAAGAACTCCCACCATATTTATCTTCCAATTAAATTATCATTATTTTTACTAGTTGATTCACTACTCTATATCCCCATAGGAAAATAAAAAATAGTATTTATTCCTTATAACTTATCATTATCAAACTCCTCAATGCCATTATTAACTACTATCTCATATGCTGCATTCTCATTCTATATAAGATCTAATCTTGAATTAGGTTCTGATTCATTTTCTGAACTAGTTTCTAACCTTTCCTCCTCATTGTTTTCTCTTTTCTAGGATTCTCTCCCACACCATACTTTATTTCATCATCTACTACACTATCTCATATTAATATTAAACTTCAAGCTAATATCATCTTGGAATTCTATAGGTTCCTAATTCGCTTGTGGTTTTTTAGGCAATGAATTTAGGATGAGATTCACTAGACTTTAAGAGTATTGCTTTACTTACTCCAATTGATTTAGCAAAATATGGGAACCAGTCAATAATCCCTTGGTAACATCTAAAACTACATGATATGTTAGTCAGAATATAAGTTGTATTAACAAGATAAGGTCTCTCTCTTCTATCCTTATTAAAAGTATCTCATTAATATTCTCTAAGCCATGATTCCTTATTTTCCATCTATCTTTAATCAACGGCACATATCATAGTATCTCTATTATACTAACAACCTGAATTAATTTCGATCAATATTCATAAATCTCATCAACTATATCACATCCTATCAATGAACTTTTCAATAATCCTATCTACGGTATTAAACATATCCTAACTAACCATTTCTAACAATAATTTTCACATCTCAACTTTGTGTTAGCTAAGAGACTCTCCTCCATTTTACTTGGATTACTTTAACTAACTATCAATTCTCCATGCGATCCCATAGTTGGATTTATGTTCAATTAACGTTTATCTTAGTTCAGTGTTATAGTCACTTCTTATTTTATAATTTATAATATAATCCTTTACTACCTACTCTTGATGTGCTCTTATAATATTTATTTCTTTTAATTATAACTTTTCAAAGTGAGTTCAATAGAACTACGCTCTGATACTAACTTAGAATTGTTATGTCCTGAAGCGGTAAAGTCGTAATAGCCTTGCTGTGTAAACCATTCTAAGATAGAAACCTAATGTATAGTTGCTATCTTAGACCTGATTTATACAAAGCGTTCATAACTATCTTACTTTGAAGAAAATAGTTCAAAAATTTAAAATATTAATTACTTACAGAAGTATGAAGAATATATACTAGAATTCAAATATTAAAATTAATGTTTGCATGATTTCGTAACATAATCTTATTTGAGTAATACTTTATTTGATAATAGAAAATTCTAAAATAAGAATTAACATGTAACTATTCTTTAGTTTTATACCCTCACTCCCCAAGATTCAATAGTAACTAACTTCAGGATAGTTATAATATCACTTTTTAGTTAGCACTTGTAATAATATCTATAGGGATGTAAGCAACTAATCATTTAGTATGTTGAGACGGATACATAAGACTATATATCAAGTATAGGCAAGATTATTAGTCAATTATTTAAATGCAATGCAACAAATTAATGCCATTACATGACATTATCTAGTTCATCATGAGATTAGAGAAATTTCACTCGCTTTAATTGAGGTTGAGGAGTTTAGCATACATTCAATAGCTCACAACTAAACCTAAACTTGTATAATGGAGACACTACTCCTCTTAACTTAGTTTAACTAAGGATGGAGAAATGACTATTATTCTCCAGTGTTATCCCTTTTGAAGGTATTGGTATTTGGTTGGAAAATCCTAAACACTTCCTTACGAGTTCCAACACATGACTAATTTAGATTTATAAGTCATATATTTAATTAATTCAAATTTAAGGTGTTCAATTATTTCATGCAAAACAAACAATTATAGTTCAAAGCATTAAACTAGAATCATATAATTAAACCCAGAAATACGTACACATAGGCATGCGCACTTTTTTGTTACTACTCGCTTTTATAATATAAATATCATTTTAGTATTTATACCATTATTACATATAAGTTTCAAATCGTTATTTTTTAATTTAAAATTATAATTTTACTTAGTTATTCAGATTCTATATTACTTCTAATAAAAACTTTATTAAATATATATACCATTCTGTAATATATTAACATGTTGAATATATACCATCCTTTTTATGTTACTTGTCATGTAACTCTTGTTATATACATATATATATAATTGTGCATAATAATGTAACATAATTCTATTAATGAAGTTATCATTTTAGTAAGTAATATATATCTATGGCATGTGTATATATTTTTCAAATAGCACTAATTATATTTAAAATATTGTACAATATGTAATTTATCCTATAAGTGAAATCATCATGTTGTACCACACGTACCAATGTGAGATTAATTAGACACTGTTTTAAATACATGGCTTATATATATATATATAAAAGATGATTCATATAAATATATATATTTAACTAGCTCATTTATGAGTTATTAAATGGAAATAATAAAAATATAACTATCAATATTCTAGATTTAAAATTCGAAAAAGAAGAAATTTATAAAATTTTATAGATAAAATACTTCGTTTAGTAAAATAACCAGATTACGGATTTATCTCTTATAAGACTATTATATATCAATTTATTAAACAATTATAAGATAACACTTATAATTATGGAAACTAAGTTACTTGGAATTATTGGACACCAGAAGAACTAAATCTTCTAATCTCTTCCTCTTTTTTTCTTTTCTATTTTCCCATCACTCCCTAGTCCACTCTCTCTCTCTCTCTCCTTTGATTCTCATTTGTCTGGCTCTTAACTTATGGCTTAAGGCTATATATATGGATACTTTCACCGCCTTGATTAAGTGATGAATATGTTATATATATTTTTGTTGATATAATTTTATATAACCTTTCGATTGTAATTTTATTATGATTTATTATTTGTAAAGTTTCATAATAGATTTCAAAAATGATAGAACATTATATTATACATTTAATCTAAAATTTTTATTTCTCAACTAATTAAAATTTAACTCGATAAATTTTATTTTATAATTTATATTGGTTGTATTTCAAATTATTTTTGAAACCTGACCTTACAAGACTATTCTTTATAACTTTTGGGGGACTCGTACTACAATTTGGTTTTATTTGGAACTAATTTTTAATTGGTCTTACATTTTAAGATAAAGGTCTAAGTATACTTTTCTTTAATATATGATATATATGGATAAGTTTTATTAATTATTTGAAACTTATTTATATACATCTTATATATAATTTTACTTACTAATATAAATTATTAAGATCACACAATTGATTTTAAAAGATTTATTATAAGCCATATCTAAAATTACGAAACTTTATGGTATAGAGATTAGAACCGATAAACTTAATAATTCTAACAAAATTGTATGTACATGAGCATAATTTGAGCTATTAAAGTTATACAGTTTTTTTTTTAATTTTTATTATCTTCGTCATAAGGGTTTAACTTAATTCTAAAAACGTTGATATAATTTATAATTTCTAAAGTGTGTTTCAAGCACTAAACATTTTGTTTTATTTTTTATTGCACATCTAAGTCTAAGTGTAATTTCGACATTTCGACACCAATGAGTGCTTTCAATCAATCCAATGAAGAAGAGATATTTGACCAACTAGGTATTATTTCTATTAATATTTTTGATTTTGTCATAAAATTTAAGCTTAATTGGATAATTTATGTAATCATCCTAAATTTTACGCACCGTTTCTGAATCGACCATTTGTGAGTTAATTACTAGTTTTTGTAGGGTCTCATACTAGACATTTAAAGTATTTCATATCACTAGACTTTCTTTTGGTATGTTTCCACTCCGACTCCTATAAATTAGGGGTGTGATGTGGTCTTTGCCCATTGCCTTTACCCTGCTCATAATGCCTTGCAACTTTCCTATTAAACTTTAAATCTTTGCAACTTTGCTAGAACTTTATTTGATTCTCCATCTTTAGGCTCACTATGATTCCTTAAATTAAACGAAAATCTATGTAACCCCATTCACCCTTTTTACCTTCGTCTTTCAACTTTGATAGTTAGTTTTGATCATATCCTCTAAGGTCTTTTATGACTACTGCTTAACTGCTTTTGACATCTCATATTTCATCTTGGTAATAAATCTAGCTACAATTTGTTCCCTTTTGTTCGTTAGCTTTATACTTGATTGTTAGAGTTCATACTCCTAAAAATATTCTTCAATGTCCATACCTGGTCTCCATGTGTGCAATCTCATAAATAATTCTTATTTATAATAGTGAGGTACAAATCTCTTTCTCTACAAACATTTCATCAAGACCGATGTGGTTACTTCTTCCTCTCTATTAACCTTAGTCATTATCAGTATTTACTTAATTCTAATACAATATCCACAAACATATCGATAAAATGCTATCCCAAGAGAAGGGAATAACATTTACCTACCACAAACAACCACTATGTGCTTTGCTCTACAATAACCATATTTATGCCTTTGCCAAACCTTGATTTTGATACCAAATATAATATGGATAAAATTCGAGGTTAGAACGTATCCAAATTGATATGAAGTTATAATTAAAAAAATATAAGGTTTGGGTGTAGGCTGTAGTATTGAAAGAGATGGTTTTGGGATTTATATATAATAAGCAAATAATAAAGGAAGTTTTTGTGCTTACGTAGCGAATTGAAAATAAAAGACATGGATGATTCAACAATTGGGTATGACCTACCAATTCCAAAGAATGATATTAATCATGATCTAAAGAATAATCTAAAAAGGATTTACAAGATTACTAATATGATGCATTATAATCAAGGAATTATAGTTCACTACAATCAAAGTATGATTTACAAGAACAAGTTAGAGAGAAGAATTCCCAAATCTCAACAAGCAATGATATTCAATGTGTCAAAGATCCCAATGATTCATAAAAATTAAAACTAAGCCTTTTAAATAGGCATCAAACCTTAAAATATTAAAATGACTTTAAAGGACATAGTAAAAGAATTACGATAAAATATCAGCACCTAAAATGGTTGACCTACCTAAATGGAAAAATACTGATTAACATACAATAGTATTAAATAACATCAAATAGCAACATAATGAACAATTGCAAAAATGAGATTGTCAACGATGCCTAATGAGAGCTGGTTGACCTAGATTTACTTAAGACTAGTCAACCTTAGGTCTATTATTCGTTGATTGGTATTAACTAGTTGGTCTTAAGTAGAAAAGATTAGTTAACCTAACATGCTCCCAAATCTTCTGCATGCTTTCTTTGGTTTATTTGGTCTTGGTGCATTTTAGTTTCGACTTTTGCCTTTAAAATGTTGTCTTGAAATTTGATCCTACCATACCAACGTGGACTTAATTTGAAGAATGATATTTGACATTATGCAATTAGCATTATCATAAGTTTTAGAAAACATAAATTGTTAGGCCCATATAAAAGATGGAATTGATTCTATGTTATCTTATTCATGTTTTCAAGACTATTGAAAAGTATCATGGTTTCATTATAAGAAATTGATGTATTACTTTCAAATTTATTCCTTAAATGGAACATGTGAACTTTGTGATGATTTTAGGGAAGGAACTCTCACTAAGTCCTAAATTGATCCAGTACCTTATATATTAACTAGGATCGAAGCATGAATGAAAGATCGATCGAACTAATTGCAAAACATAAGTGAGGTCTTGTATATTTACTACATTATTATTGCTCTTCCATTGAAATAGAGTAAAATTGATTTCTCTAATCTGTAAAATGTAACATATGTTCTAACTATATATATATATATAACATATTTGATTGATATATAAAAGAAAACCAAATAAGAAGTATAAAGTAACTCAAAACTCATAAAAGTAGTGCATTATTACTTTATATGATGGCATTAAATGAGGATCACTATTTAAGTTAAGACCTCTATGGATTAGCATAGCACATCTAATATCACTTCAAATTTCAAAAGTTATGAAAAAAGTTTTTAGTGAAATTATATGTAAATAATTGGAACTTTAAAGACACATTGGTCTTACATTCCTAAAAAACATTAATATTGCCCAAAAAAAAAAAAAAAACAAAAAAATCCTTTAAAGTGGTACAAAATTAATATTTTGTATTGGTATTCTAATATCTCAAAACTCAGGGCGTTATAACTTGTTACATGTCAATACTATATAATGACACAAAAGCTCATAACCTTTGTAACAACAATCCACAAATTATATCATAGCAACCCTAAAATATTGCCTCTACGAGTATATACAGTTGAGTGGCTTGTCTAGGTCTTACTTTACATCAAATCTACATGATACATTGATATAATGAAGTCTGCTAATGCTCTTAAAACTCTTACAACATAATACTAGAACGCCACAATCATATGACAACCATGCCCACAACATAGAGGACATACACATACACATATACATATACTATACTATTATGTCTCCTTTCAGTTACTCATCATAATAAATGTACTCTATGTCACCATCTAGGTCATACTCCAAGTTATACCCTAAATCATCCTAAAGGTTAGCATCTTTAGTAGCACTTGTAGCTAAAATAGAAAAGCCCCTTGAAATACCCAATATACTACAATCACATCTACATAAACATACCAAACACACATGTGAGGATAGTAATATCTAATGCATAGGCAACCGTTTATTATCTTTTATTTAAGTTTAACAACCTGCATGACTTTAACGTTTCAAAACTTAGGGTAACTCATGATCCTGTACGCGTATAGACACATGCATGTACACATACACATCATAATTATATGGTGTTGATTACAACTCAACACATGAGATTCCATTAATCAAATCCTTTTAATATGCAACTTTACTTAAGACAACACCAAATATAGTTCATTAGGATGCTACTCTAAGATCACTAATACTCCTGGTCCCTTAGGCCTAGTCATGCACATACAACAATCATTATTTAGTTTGATATAGTTAGGTTCATTTAATACTAGCCTACATAAGTATAAAACAACAAACATAGAATCTATGTATTTGGTATAAACTCTTCTTCTACTACATGATATCTTCTAACACTATATCCTGACATCACAAACAAGAACTCTTAGTTCACTTATTATTTCCGCACTAAATCCCCTAAACATTTATCTAGCCACCCGCTTATAAGGTATGTTTAACATAAGATTCAGATATAAGGGAACTTTTAGAAATAAAACAATGTAAATAATAGTTAATTTAAGGACAAAAATAAAAAAAGAAGACATATTTTTGGTGTCAGAGTCAACTCATTGGATGCTACTATGTACTATTAGCTGGTCAGTTGATAGGAGGTTCTAAGGTTTTGTGCCTAAATGAAGTACATATTATTCTAACGGTATTTTGGCTATGGTTCGAATGTAGCCTAAATTATGCAAAATGTCAGAATTTTCTCCTTTCAATTTAATAGAACCAAAATTTCTTTTCAACTTTCATAATATTATACAACTTCATAAGCCTAAACATCATGAAAAATCACAACAGTAACAAATTCCAACACTCTAAATGTATCATGGCATAAAGATTATCATAAAACACAAATTCTTGGAACTTATTTGAGTCTTGACCGTTCTTTACACTTCTTGACTACTTTCGCTTACTTTATTGCATTCTCTAACTGAATTCTCCACAAAAAAATCATGTATGTTTCAATAACAACACCGGTAACATCAAAGAAAGCAAGTTTCATACTGCCACCATTGTGTCTTACAACTAACACTTTCCTTCAAACCTCCTTCTAACTCTTGAGAGTTTTCTATTTTCCATACATAACTAGTGTAAAATTCTTCTCTAGAGCATCTACAATCCAATGAAATAAGGATTTACCACTTACCTTTGCTCTGGAGATTGCAATTCAAAGGAATAAAAGAGTCTGTTGCAAGGGGAAGAAAACATAGTGATATTAAGCAAGTACACCTATCAGTTTTAATATTGCGGATGTGAGTCCGAATCGATTCCTTAGAGACTTTGAGTACTACTATTAACCTTAGCTTTATTATCTAACCGGAAAATTATGAAAGGGTTGAATTAATTAAAAATACTAAAATTAACAAACTAACCTAATTATGAGACTTGATTAAGCAATTTAGAAAGCGATATAATTAAGAATGACTTCAAGAAAGCAAACAACGTATTTAGGAATTATTTCCCCTAGTGTTTAACATGTGATCGCTTAAAGTGTATCCAATTCAATCTCTATTATTCTTGACCGGAGGGATTCACAATTAAAGTTAATACCTTTCTCAAGCATATTAACCCTAATCTTAAATTATTTACTGGAATCTTTTCACTTAGTAATATAATTTAGAATCGCATTAATGTATAATGAATTCCCACACAAACGAACAACTTTCCGGAAGAAACATGTATCTTATCTCTAAGTACACATGTAATTCTCTCTAATTATGTCAAGATCTCATTACACATGTAATTTCTCAATCATCATGCATAATATCATAGATTGATACTCTAGAAATATCAATTAACAATTAAATAACATAATTGAATCAATAAAAGATAAAAACTTTATTGAAAATTATAAATCAATCTAATAGTCACATGAAACCTTAGGTTCCATAATCTTAAATACAAGAATCTTAAGCTATCATAATGAAACTAAAAACGAATTCCAACAAAATCAATAAATAAAACATGAAAAATCCCTTTTTTGTTGATGATAAATCTCTTCAATCTTGAAGTTGGGTGTTGTTTTTGCCTTTTTCTTCTCTTTCTCTTCAAGCCTCTTCACTTCTTGAGTGTTCAATGTTGTGTGTGAAACCCTAGTATGTCCTTTTATAATGTATTGTATGGTTTCCATTTTCGTCACCAGACACGGCCTAGGACATAGTTATATCCTCAGGTCGTATAACTTTTTGACCTTGGCAAATCTTCCTGGATGGACACAGCCTGGGGATACGATTATGTCCCAGATTGTGTAACTTCAAAACTTCATAACTCATTCATTTGAACTCCAAATTGAGTGAAACTTGATTCCTTTTCTTCGTTTTCAATCCAAGAACGCGTTCAAACCTTAAAATCAAAATTTTACTCAATTAAGTATCAATTTCTTTAAAGAAAACCAAAGATGTAAGGGAAATATTATAAAATCACCATGTGAAATATGTTTAAAATAAGAGTTATCAAACTTCCCCACACCTAAGCATTTGCTTGTCCTCAAGCAAATAAATCAAAACAACAATTTTTGGGACAAGAAACATTAAACAAAATTTATCACTATTTAGGAAACCGGTGAACAAATATACTTAACCTGAAGAAAGGTAAAAAAATCACTTTCAATTAACTCGTAATAATAAAGTCAATCAATTTTACCCTTAATAATGTCATAATTTCACCTGACTATATTCGAATGCTCCAACAATACTTAATACTATGGTTCATTAGTTAATTTATGAAAGTTGAAGTTTACCCGAGTCATTTAACCAAGGATTCTTAAACTAAAAATTGGATTTAACATCTCGCCAACCAGGAAAGTGTCATAAAAATTTTATCCATTTGACTAAAGTGTATACAATTATCTCTTCCATCTCACCAAGCGCTATAATCTAAAACAAATACATTTTACATCCACTCATTCTCTTATCATCCCCCTAGTTCATGCTTTTGTTGAGAGGTCTTTTAAATTTACTTTATTTAAGCACAATTGTGTTGGTAGAGGGAAAGAATCTCGCTCTTCTAACGGACCAAGACCGATCCATACCAACTTATCTCTTATATTGATAGCAGGAAAGAACCTTGCTCTTCTAACGGACCAAGATGAATCCTTACCAATTTTTTCTATTCATATACTTATTATTACTTTTGACCTCTAATCATTGTGATTTTTCAGGGGTTTCTCAAAAGAAGAATTTCATTTATTTGTTTGTTAAAAATTATAGGATTTTAAAAATTTATAAGAGAAAGGTATACATAAAAGTAAATTTAAAAATAACCATGACTAACTCTCAACTAGTAATATTGCTCCAATCTCAAGTCTTAGAGTCCTAAACTAAATAACTCGTAACTTTGCTCTCCACAGATTTGACTAATCAATTCTAGTAAAGTATAATAAGATCAATAATGATTAAGATGACACAGTTGATTTGGCTCAACACTTGTTAATTACCTATTGCAAGTTAACTTAAAAATTAATTGGGTTAAATGTGAATAATTGGTCTCCTAAACAGTAACAAATTCATATATATCCCTTTCCCACACTTAATAACGTACAGTGTCCTTAATGTATGACTAAAAAAGCATAATAGCAAGATATGAAACAAGAAAAATCATCATGGGGAAAAAGGAACTATATGTATTGAAAAAGAAACTAATACTTTCCTGTCAATCGAAAATAAAGTAAAGAAGTTTATAACGAGGAAGCCATCGTCATTACATGTCTAATTGTACATGCCTTGGCCAACTAAAAACAACAAAAAAAATGTGAACTAAGAAGAGGGATCGGAATCCATCTCTCCATCATCCTCATCAGATGGTGCCTCCGCCATGGTTTCATCATCGTCTTCTTCACTGCTCTCAACATCCTCTTCACTACCCCCAGCTGCCTCTTCCTCACCACCCTCATCATCCTCTTCATCACTCTCACTATCCTTATCATGTGCATCTGACTCTTTCATCTTGAGAAATTTTTCCATTTTGTCTTGGCGGATATGAAGTTTATCCACACTTTCTCAGATATAACGAACCTCAGTCATCAACATATCAAATTTGTCTTCAAAACTTGTTAAAGACGTCTGGCCTCGAGATGTGCTGCGTGAGTGTCAACCTTGACGTCTCGTTGGTAAAAGGTTCATCTGTCGAAATGAATTAAGTCGCATAGGAGTGACTTGATTGACTAAGGTAAACGAGGGTTAAATGACAACCTTAGTCTGCATGGCCTGCACTAGTAAGGTAATGTAGGGGCCATAACAAATATGCCCTTTCTTCCGTGTAGTGGTTGCTTGGTGGCTGAAAAGTTCAGCTAGCTCAATGGCTAGATTGATGGGGTGTTTATGAATAACACTATACAAATAGAGGCAATCCTTATTAGAAACCACACTGGTGCTGAAGCCTTGGCTAGTCAATGTACGTGCAAAGAGCCAATGAAGAACACGATATTCAAGTTTTACCAATTGAGACGCTTTACTCTTTGCTGGGTTATAAGCATCACCAATAGTAATTTTGTTCCAAAACGTCCCTGGTGTTACTCCACGTGGAAAACGACATGTTAAACGTTGGAACTCTTTTGTCCATGTGTATCTATCCTCATAAAGATCGAGATATCTGCCCAATTGAGCTATTGTCATGTGGAAAGGGTGGCCACTTAAAGTGAAATGGAGTTTACGTTTGGGGCCCATGCCACTAGCAATCTCTTTATCGAGTTTATATGTGCATAAAAACTCCAATGTCAGCTCTTTATAAACTGGAGCTTCAAGAAATAAAAATCGCTCCCAAATGGTTCCTTTCAAGAATTCCTTCATTTCCATTGTGAGCTCCAATTGAGTGAGAATATCTCAATCCAAACGAAGGGTGTCACTGAAGGGATTGTTCTTAAGTAAATTATAGTGTTGCAACTGGTATTCTTCTTTGAATTGAAGCATTGGGTGCTCTATTGGAGGGAGAGTAGCTAATGGTTCAACAATTGCACCTTTTTGCGTTGAAGATGATGCTGTATATTTGGATTTTCTTTGAATGGTAAGCTTTGCACAATTTGCCATTGACTACCTGAGAAGAAACACCAAGCCAAATCAAAAACGCGAATCCTTGCCACACTTAGTTCAAACGAAGATAGAGGGAGAAAGGATTAACAGTAAAGAATATTAAAAGAATTCTCATTGGGACATTTAAACAAACATATAGGGTGCATCCACAAAACTAGTTGGTGTAAAAGAAATGGTTAGCAAATTCATCCAACTTAAGTATACATTAGATGCATTACATTGCAATCAGCTTGAAAAGAAAGCATCCCAACACATCAAAGATGCTAAATGACCCAAAATCACTCTCACAATGCTAACCCTAACTAGCGTAATTGAATAATGATTATCAACTTGGCAAACAAAATTCGGATTTGAGAGATCATACAAGAATATCTAACTAGAAAAGGCATCATAAAGGCATTAAAATCGAGCAACACAAGGCAAATGTGTATATCTATTATGAAAGAATAAAAACGAAGGAAATTCTCAGACAAAATGCATGTGCCAATTCACAAAAGACCTAAATGTTGGGTAGCTAAACATGCCGAAGCAATGAGGAAAATACAGCATAAACAAGAGAGGACAGAAGAAAAAAAAATTAGGAGAACTTACTTGGATCAGGAACATAAGGAGAAGATGGAGAGAAGATGAAATGTGAAATAAATATGTGTTGAAGTTTGTGAGTGTTTGAGAGGGTGTGTGTATGTTTTAATAAATCGTGCAGGGCGTGTACAGAATCGTGTGGGTGCTGGGCAAACACGGGCTGGGATACGATCGTGTCCTACATTCGTGTAACTCTCTGTTTGCGGTGCCTTACTTGGGCGAATATGGGCTGCCACGCCCGTGTAACTCTCTGTGTTCGCACGTTAATACTGGGCGCACAATGGCTAGGACACAATCGTGTCCCACGCCTGTGTAACTTTCTGTTTTCCTACGTGAATACTGGGCGCATACGGGCTGAGACATAACCATATCCCACGCCTGTATAACTTTTTGTAGAGACAGGTTATGGCTTGGGCGTACACGGGCTGGAACACAACCGTGTCCTACGCCCGTGTAACTTTTTATAGAGATAGGTCATTGAAGGGGCCTGGATGGATACGGGCTGGGACATGACCGTATCCAATGCCCATGTAACTTTCTATTCTGTTTTTTTTTTTTTTTTTGAAATTCATGAATTTAAAAATAAAAGAAACTTAAAGAAATAAAAGTACTTAGACTAAAAAAATAAGACAAAGAAAACTAAAGAGAGAAAAAAAAAATGAAACTAAAAGGAAAAGCTTATGACTAAAATTGAAACAAATAAAAGAAGCAAAGCAAAGTTAGATAAAAGAAAAATAAAATGGAATAAACTTAAAGAACTAAAGTGTGAGCAAAGTTAGACATGGGTTGCTGATACGAGGCAAGTGTACCTATCAATTTTAATATAGCGGATGTGAGTCCGAGTCGATCCTTCAGAGATTTTGAGTACTAATATTAACTTTAGCTTTATTATCTAACCGGAAAATAATTGTGATAAATTGAATGAATTAAAAATACTGAAATTAACAACTAAACTAGTTATGAGACTTAATTAAGCAAATTAGAAAGCAATAAACTACGAACGACTTCAAGTATGCAATAATGTATTTAGGAATTATTTCCCCTAGTGTTTAACATGTAACCTTTTTAAAATATATTCAATTCAATTTCTATTATTCTTGACCGGAGAGATTCACAATTAAAGCTAATATCTTTCTCAAGCATATTAACCCTAATCCTAAATTATTTACCGGAATCTCTTCAGTTAGTAATATAACTTAGAATTGCATTAATGTATAATGAATTCCCACACAAACAATCAACTTTCCGGAAGAAACATGTATCTTATCTCTAAGTATACATGTAATTCTCTCCAATTATGCTAAGATCTAATTACACATGCAATTTCTCAATCAACATGCATAATATCATATATTGACACTCTAGAATTATCAATCAACAATTAAACAACATAATTGAATTAAGAAAAGATAGAAACTTTATTGAAATTATAATTCAATCCAAGGGTTACATGAAATCCTAGGTTCCATAATCCTAAATACTCGAATTCTAAGCTATCATAACGAATCTAAAAACGAGTTTCATTAAAAACGTAAAATAAAGCATGAAAAACCCCTTTTAATTTGATGAACAATCTCTCTAATCTTGAAATCAATGTTGTTTTTGCTTCTTAATTGATGTTCGCCTCAAGTCTCCTTTCGTCTCTTGTGTCTCTTGTTTCTGTAATGTTTCTCTTTCTTTTAAACCCTAAGATATCTTTTTATATGTGTATTACACGGATTTTATTTTCGTTACCAGACACGGCTTGAGACATGGCCATGTCCCCAGGTCGTGTAACTTTCTGCACTAAGGAAAAATTTCTGCACAACTTCAAAACTTCATAACTTCTTCGTTTGAACTCGGAATTGAGTGAAACTTGATTCCTTTTCTTCGTTTTCGAGCCTAGAACGCGTTTAAACCCTGAAATCAACATTTTACTCAATTAAGTATCAATTTCTTTAAAGAAAACAAAAAATGTAAGGGAAATACCATAAAATCACTATATGAAATATGTTTAAAATCAGAGTTCTTAGTTGCCTCCCAAGAAGCGTTATAGTTAACGTCGATAGCTCGACGAGATACGATTGTAGCTCATGAGTGTTTTGTCGGGTAGAGATAAAACTCCTTTCGTCCAACATACTCCAAGTTTCCACTCAAGTATAACTTCAATTGTTGCCCATTTACCTTAAATGTGCCTTTCTTCGAGTGTGTAACTTCAGCAGTCCCATAAGGGAAAACTTGTGTAATTGTAAATGGTCCAGACTACTTAGATTTCAACTTACCTGGGAATAAACGAAGGCAAGAATTATATAAGAGGACATGATCGCCTTCTTTAAATTGTCGACCTTGTTTGATTCGCTGATCGTGGTACTTTTTGGTCCTTTCTTTGTATAATTTGGAGTTCTCATATGCTTTCGCTCGCTATTCCTCTAGCTCATTTAATTGAAGTTTCCTGTGAGAACCTGCATGCTCAAAATCAACATTAGCACTCTTAATTGCCCAATAAGCTTTATGTTCAATCTCTACTGGTAAATGAGAAGCCTTCCCATATACAAGTCGGTAGAGTGTGGTCCCTAGTAGGGTTTTGTAAGTGGTTCTGTATACCCATAGAGTATCATCCAACTTTTTTGACCAATCTCTCTTATGATACTCTACGGTTTTTTCAAGAATTTACTTAAGATCGCGATTGGCAACTCCACTTGGCCACTACTTTGGGGGTGGTACGGGGTGGCGGTTCTATGTGTAACGCCATAACGTTTCAACACTTGGTTGAGTTGGGCATTACAAAAGTGTGTTCCCCTATCACTTAAAATTGTCCCAGGGGTGCCAAATCGAGAAAATAGGCCTTTTAAGAATTTTTTTACTACCCTAGCATCATTAGTAGGTAGGGCTTTAGTTTCCACCCACTTAGAGATGTAGTCAATAGCTACTAGGATATATTTATTTCCATTAGAGTTCGGGAAAGGACCCATGAAATCGATCCCCCACACATTGAATACCTCGACCTCGATGATGGGGTTTTGTGGCATTTCATCCCTATGAGATATATTCCTTACTCGTTGACAACGATCACAAATCTCAACATATTTCTAGGCATCTTTGAATAAGGTAGGCCAATAAAATCTAGCCTCTAGGACCTTATGAGCTGTCCTATTGGCATTATGATGCCCACTTGTAGGCCTTGAATGACAGTGGCTCAAAATTCTCCATCCTTCGAGGTGTGGTACATACTTTCAAATAACATGATCTGCACATACTTTAAACAGGTAAGGATCATCCCCAAAATAATGTTTCACATCAGAAAAAAATTTCTTCTTTTGCTGGTGTGGAAGTCCCTTCGGTATAATCCTAGTAGCTAAAAAATTAGCGATATCTGCGAACCAAGGAATTTCCATATCACTTACTTGGGCGATGGCATAGAGTCGCTCCTCAGGGAATTCATCTTTGATCTCATTCTCGTCGAGTATTTCCAAGTTTGGATTCTCCGATCGAGATAGGTGATCTGCTGCTAAATTCTCAGCACTTTTTTTATCTTTGATCTCCACATCAAACTCTTGTAGCAACAAGATCCACCTAATCAGTCTTGGTTTTGCATTTGGTTTTGCTAACAAGTACCTAAGAGCAGAATGATCAGTATAAACAATCACTTTAGATAGAAGAAAATAAGAGCGAAACTTATCAAAGGCAAAAACAATTGCTAGCAACTCTTTTTCTGTAGTAGTGTAGTTCTCCTGAGCATTAGTAAGAGTTTTGCTAGCATAGTGAATTGGTTGAAAGTGCTTGTCCTGCCTTTGCCCCAGCACTGCCCCGACTGCGTGATCACTTGCGTCACACATAAGTTCAAAGGGAAGTGCCCAATTAGGTACTACTATGATTGGAGCATTGGTAAGTTTCTTTTTAAGGATATTGAAAGCTTTCAAACACTCCTGAGAGAAAACATAAGGCACATCCTTCTCTAATAACTTAGTTAAAGGGTAGGCAATTTTTGAGAAGTCCTTAATAAATTACCTATAAAAACCTGCATGCCCTAAAAAGCTTCTTATGGCCTTAACCGAAGTTGGAGATGGGAGTCTTGCAATCGCATCTACCTTGGTAGTATCCACCTCAATTCTTCGATATGAGATCTTATGGCCTAGCACAATACCCTCTTGTACCATGAAGTGGCACTTCTCTCAGTTGAGGACAAGATTGGTCTCTTCACACCTAGTAAGTACCCTGTCCAAATTATTCAAACAATAGTTAAATGAGTTGCCAAAAACTGAAAAATCATCCATAAATACCTCCATTATGTCCTCAATCAAATTACCAAAAATGGCTAATATGCATCGCTACAATGTAGCAGGTGCATTGCAAAGACCAAAAGGCATTCTGCGGTAAGCAAAGGTACCATAAGGACAAGTGAAAGTGGTCTTCTCTTGATCTTCTGGTGCAATAGGTATCTGAAAATAACCAGATAAGCCATCTAGAAAATAATAAAACATATGTCCAGCTAGTCGTTCTATCATTTGATCAATAAAAGGTAAGGGGAAATGGTCTTTACGTGTAGTATCATTTAACTTTTGATAATCGATACATACATGCCAACCTGTTACCGTTCTCATTGGGATCAATTCATTCTTTTCATTAGGAACTACTGTCATCCTACTTTTTTTTGGAACTACTTGCACTGGACTCACCCATGAACTATCAGAGATAGGATATATCATACTTGCATTAAGGAGTTTGATAACTTCCTTTTTGACTACCTCTTTCATGTTTAGATTTAAGCGTCTCTGGGGCTGTACAACTGGCTTATGGTCTTCTTCCATTAAAATCTTATGAGTACAAAAGGAGGGATTTATACCTCGAATATCGGGTATTTTCCAAGCAATGGCTCTCTTATGCTCTTTGAGTACTTTCAACAACCTTTCTCTCTGTTCTTATTCTAAATTGGATGCTATAATTACCGGTAATTTAGAGTCCTTCTCTAAGGAGGCATATTCTAAGTAGTCAGGTAATTGCTTTAACTCCAATACTGGTGGCTCCTCAATTGAAGGTTTTAACTGTACTTCCTTCCTCTTTTCAAACTCTTCAAACCCTTTCTTAATAGAGGTAGGTTTATTTACCTCCAGTTGGGCTACCACCTCGGATTTGATAGGATCTTTCGAAGCTTCTTCCATGCCTAATTGTAAGTAACTCTCCAACGGATTCTTAAAGAGAACTTCCTGCATATAACTTGAAACAAAAGTGTCAGTAACATCCAAAAGGTAGCAAGTATCATGCTGATTGACAGACTTTTTCATAGCCTCCGAAATTTTAAACATGATCTCTTCATCTCTTACTCGAAGAATGAGCTTGCCATCATTAACATCAATGATAGCCCTAGCGGTAGCTAAGAATGGTCTACCTAGGATAAGGGGCAACTCAAAATCTTTATCTAAATCCAATATTACAAAGTCAACTGGAAAAATAAATTTACCCACTTGGACTAATACATCCTCAATAATGCCTCTAGGATACGTTACAGATCTATCAGCTAATTGCAAGCTCATACGTGATGATTTAGGTTCCCTTAATCCTAGTTTCTTGAAAAATTTATAAGGCATTAAATTGATGCTAGTACCCAAATCAGCTAAAGCTTTGTCAATTAACAAGTTACCAATATGACAAGGAATTGTAAAACTTCTTGGGTCTTTTAGCTTCTTGGGTAACTTGTTTTGCACGATCGTTGAACACTCTTCACCCAAGATGACTATAGAAAGCTCCTCAAGCTTCCTCTTGTTGGATAACAAATCTTTCAAGAACTTAGTGTACCTCGGCATCTGTGACAAGGCATCAACGAGAGGTAAGTTAATATGCAGTTGTTTAAAGAGGTCAAGGAACTTACTGAATTGTTGGTCATTGCGATCTTACTTGAGTCTTTGGGGATATGGGATAGGTGGTTGATATTCCTTCGCCTTAGATGACTCTACGTCTTCCGTTGCTTTCATCCCCTCTTTGCTCTTACTAGTCTCCTCGCTAACCTTCCTCTCAGCATGCAACTCCTTCCCACTTTGAAGTGTCATTGCCTTGACATGTTCCTTTGGATTGGGTTTTGTATTCCCCGATAGCGTTCCCTATGTTCTTTCAGAGATTAGCTTCGTAAGTTGACCAATTTGGTTCTCAAGGTTGCGATTGGAAGCCTCTTAATTTCTCAATGATGATTCAATGTTGGATAAGCGAGCCTCATTGCCTTGAATATGTTTTGTGACAAGTTCTTCCACACTGGACTTATTTTCTTGAGGAAGAGGAGGTGGGAATGGTCTTTGAAATTCAGGTGAGCCAAAGTTGGTCTTCTACTGGCCTAGGTTTTGATTTCCCCCTGAGAAATTGGGGTAATTCCTCCATCCGGAATTATAAGTGTTGCTATAGGGGTTATTTTGTTGCTTGGGTGGATTTCTTAGATAATCTACCTGTTCCAGTTGTTCTTGTGCTCCATAACCCTGCATACCAAAGTCACTTACATCCGATTGTACTTGTTGAGGGCCAACAGAGAGTACATCAATTTTCTTACTCAATAGGTCCACCTTGGCTGCCAGAGTAGTGGTCAAGTCTACATCATAAATTTCCATAACCTTTTGCTTGGCTCTAGTGCTTTCCTATTGATAATTGTTCATCGCTATTCCTTCAATTAGGTTTTGTGCTTTCTCAGGTGTCTTTATGTTCAAAGTACCTCCTGCGGATGCATTAATCATCTGTCTTGTAGATAAATTGAGACCATTATAGAAGGTCTGAATTTGCATCCATAGTGGGAGGCCATGATGTGGGCACCTCCTGAGCAAGTCCTCGAATCGCTCCCAAGTGTCATATAGAGTCTTCGCTTCCAATTGGGCAAAACAAGAAATATCGTTTCGAAGTTTAGCAGTCTTAGCAAGTGGGAAAAACTTCTCCAAAAATTTCTCTACCAATTCATTTCAAGTTGTGATTGAATTTTGTGGTAGAGAGTTCAACCACTGTTTTGCTCTACCCCTCAAGGAAAAAGGAAATAATCGTGGTCGGATAGCATCATCCGTGGCTCCGTTGATTTTAAATGTATCACAAATCTCTAAAAAGCTAAAGATATGGGCATTAGGATCTTCATCTTAGAGACCGTCAAACTGAACATATTGTTGCACCATTTGTATGATGTTAGGTCTAATTTGGAAGTTATTAGCCATGACGGTTAGCCTTGCGATACTAGAGTCAGCTCCAATAAGTGTAGGCCTTGAATAGTCTGACATGGTCCAATTTGCTTCATTACCATTGTTAACAATGTGTGGTGGATCTTCTTGCTCGATGAATTGAGTGTTGGCCTCTTCACCCTCTTCCTTAATCTCAACGATTGACTCGTCTTCTATGGTAGCCACAATTTGTCTAGGTCGTAATCTCAAATTTTGAAGGATAGTTCTCTCAATTTCAGGATCAAGTTCTACCAAATCTTCCGGGTTGCTTCGGGTCATGTACTACAAGGGTAAGAAATATAGAATCAATTGGAGCTCTAGGTAATAAAAATAAATAATGAAAACAAAAGAGAAAAAAAAAATGGTCAAAGTAATAAAGCAACTAGTGTTCTTAATATCGAAAGTCCCCAGCAACAGCACTAAAAACTTAATATCAGGCAAGTGCACCTATCAGTTTTAATATAGCGGATGTGAGTTTGAGTCGATCCCTCAGAGACTTCGAGTACTAATATTAACCTTAGCTCTATTATCTAAATATAGTATTAATGATTATATATAATCTTTCAAACCAACTATATAGTCTATCATCAGGCTTTAACTTCTATACATCTCGACGCTGGTACTCAATAGTTAGCTCTTAACCCATGCTCGATTATATAGCAACGTACAAGAGAAAACCCACGAATCAAGGGTAAAGTCTTGTTGTACCAATACTCCTGTACTATATTAATCAACCTATGTGGGAATCTATCTCTTCAAGGCCCTTCATTACCAACCGCGTGAGATGATGGCTAAAACATTATATGCAATGTTCGTACTTATGTAATATCCATTTAATTTTAGTTAAGTTGAATATAATTAAATCAATTTATGAGGTGATCAATCAATATCAATACACTATTCAATAATGTAGTAATAAATCAAGCAGTTAATTATTCAGTTATTATGTTTCGCAACTTTTTACACAACACACAACCAGTATTTAGGCACATGTATAACTTGAACTCCCATGCATCAAATTATTAATATTTATTTTAAGTGCTCTAATTATAAGTACAAAATAAGTATAAAGTTATTGAGAGTACTCACTTGGTCATTGAGTCTATTAACGATTCTAATAATCCACTTAGTAAGTCAGTATCCGTATTGTGATCACCTGACATTTAGAGAATATGAAAGTAATAAGTTTTTGAGTTAAATAACTAAACTATTCCTATATTTGGTACTAACTATTTAAATTAGTTATCTAATCTTATGAAATGTTTGGTTTAAGCTTTTTTGTTAATCGTGTATAACTTTTTTTGTGTTAATTTTGATTTTTATGAACCTATAATCAATTTTTATTGTTTTTGGATGTATTTTCTTGTAGCAGGGTCTATTTTGGAAGTTGTAATTTGTAGTTTTGATTATGATGTAAAAATATTATGAAATTCATTATTTTGACTTAAATAATTACAAAATTTTATTTTAAGCTTTTCTTTACATATTTCTGATTTAAAAATATCTAATTCTCATATTTTACAATTTTGTTATTTTTGAGTTTATTTAATTATACTTTATGTATTTTTCCATTTTTGAGGGTTAATACCTATTTAATTCATTTTTACTATTTTAATAATTTTTCAATTACTTAATTATTTTATTATTATTTTTAATTATGAATTTAATTAATTGCTAACGTGGTAGCATATGGGGAATGCCATGTGTTATTTCCGAATATTTGTACATTTTCAACCTTTTTCTTATTTTTTATTTTTACATAACTTGTATATAATAATATTTACTATTATATTTTACTAAATTTTACAAATTGGTTATTTTATAATTCTTTAAGGATTACGGTACATATATACATATATATCACTTTGCTTTATTTATTAAATTCATATCATAGTATATTATATATGTACTATTTAGGTATACCCGTATTTCTACATATACTATACTATTCATATATGTATTTTTATACGTATAAATATACTTATATAGTATAACAATATGACCCTAATTTATATTAAGTATGCTATACGTATGTACATATAGATATATATGATATCTATATATATATACTTGTATTTTTATTTTTTTCTTTATTCATATATATATATATATATTTCTATTGAAATTATTTAATATACATATTATCATATACTAATATGTATACATATATCACCATGTTTATATATATATACATATATTAACATATTAAAATACATAATATAAATATTATGATATATGCATACTATACTATAGTATTATTTTTGTACCTTGTATATACATGTACGTATTTTTAGTGACATGTTGTACACATATATATGTAATGATAATTATACATATATTATACGCGTATGTACGCACACACACACATACACATAGATATATATATATATATACCTAGTCTTTTATACTATATATTAAATATAACATGTATGTATTTATGAACATGCTTTAATATTTGTACATGTATAAGCATATATACATAAGAAAATATAACCTTTACATATATTTCTAGTATAAGATCTTATAATACACATAAATTCTACAAAGTACATATATGTATAAGAACACATAAGAATGATTATTACAAAATACATATAATATACATATTAAATATTCTTCTCTTGGAATATCTTGAACTAAAAATCCTCAAGTTTCCTCTTCTTCTTGGTCTTCTTGTTGAATTTTAAAGTCAAAAGGAAATTGGAAATAAGAAGAAGATGTTTACGGTTTGGAAAATGGGAAGAAGTGTATGTGATTTTGTTGGTGTTTTGACAAAAAGTATGTGTGTGTTTTGAAATTTCTAGCAGACGAAAGTGACAAGAATAGTAGAAGAAAATAAATAAAACAAAAGAAAATCAAAAGTAAGATAAGGTAATTAGTGAGATTGGACATAAGCTTTATTGATCTTTGTTTTATCCACATTATTATTACATGGTGGATTTAAGGTGAACAAATGGTAGAAGTAAACTCCTTTGCAGCTAGAATGTGGCAACCTAAGGAGAAAAGAAAAAAAAGAGGAAAAAGAAAAAGAAAAAAGGAAGAAAAATGCAAATAAAAATAAAAACATTAGATTTTTCTAAATAAAAAATTATAAATTTAGTATTTATAAAATAATATTGATATTTTATAAAAAAGTTATTAATTTAATGGTTACTCGTTATGTTTGTAATATTTAAGAATTATCTTGACACATTTGTTAATAATTTTACACAATTATGCGTATAAATCGATAATTATATTCATTTAGGGTTTTATTACTATTGGAGTACATTTATTCATTTTATAAGTTTAAATTTATAGTTTTAGGATTTTTGTCAAGTTTAAGTTCAATTTTGAGTATTTACTTATATATAGGATTTAGGGTTTTATACGCGATTTAGGTTTCGATTGAAATTCTAAGGTTTTTATTATTTATAATATATTCAATTTTATAATTTAATAAAATTTTTATCTTAAATGACTCATGAAATTATCTACAGTATTAAAGTTCAATTTTACTCACAATTAGTTAAATTCACAAGGTTCACAAATAAGATTCAGAAAAAGAGAGCGTTGTTAAGATGTGATGACCAACAGGTGAAGTATGGTATGAATGAACCAAATTGCACATTGGAAGTAGAAACAACTAAACCCAATTGTATGGTGTTATAGGGAGGATTTTGCATGCTTCAGAGGAAGATTATGATGCTCTATATAAATAAAGTATCACATGAATCATAGAAGATTATTAGTGGTAGTTTATATAAGGTTGAGATAGTGAATATCGAGTTAACACTAGTTAAAAACTTTTAAACTTGATGATTGAAAAGACTTTTGGTTACCTATTAGTTTGACTATTGACTTTTTAAAGTTGGACTTCAAGAATAAACTTCAAGTAACCACTTGACTTTAAAAATTATTGCAAGTCCAAAGATTAATGGGGAATTTTACTCAAAATTGCATTGCTACCGAAATTTTTCACCATCAATATCTTTTAAGAGGTATAAATGCACCGTTTTGAAATTCTTGGTTATCACTGTAATTTTGATATTCTCGATGTGTTACCGAAATTTCAATAATTTTTACAGGATGTGATTGCAATATAGCTGAGTTATAACGGTTTATTTAATGTTGCATGATGATGGAGCTCTATAATAAATTACTCCGTTCTTGTTTGGTAAAACCATTTAAATACCGGGCTGTACTATTTATCCATAGCAAGAATTACAACTATGATCTTAACAAAGAAAACAAACATGGCCCATGCCTGTGAGTATCGGCAGAACCACACTAATATGTCCAAGAACACTACTGTTTGTCACAGCAGAAAAAGGTGCATTTGGTCACGAAATGAGACTTTTCATTCCAGTTGGGTACAAGGAGCATCTATCTGGACAGCTTGGGCGAACGTGTATTTAGATGGAATGTATTAGTCTAGACGAATCTTGCTACATCTAAGGAAAGTTGCTGTTTTAACTTAGAACAAAATAGATATACATATTGTCGTGTATATATATTCAAATTTTGAAAATTCTCATCCATCCAATGTACCCAAGATTGATGTTGAAACAAGGTTTTGTAAGTTATGGTAACTAATGTTTAACAATTAAGGATTTGGCTCACATTTATAGAGTATTTTTGACAAAAAAAAAATCAGATAAAAGTAGATAAATTAAACATGCAGCTCTGCATAATTTAAATTAGATTATACAAAAGCCATATCATAGTAAAGTTTGCTCTATATATTGAGAATTCTTATTTTGTCCGATTTTATGCTTTCAATAAATAAAAAAAAAAATGATGTTTCCAATAACTAGAAAAGTAATATGTTCCAAGTAGTTTAGTTTTCATATCTAGGTAAGGCTGTGCATTTTATTTTTCTTTTTCTACATTAGCATCTTTAGAAAAAATTAGAAGATTTAGTTTTATCATATTTTTCCGTATATCTTTCAATCGCATATGGCTAATGTAATTATCCATGACAATTGATGATCTAGTCCCAAAATGCAGATAGCTAGCCTTAAGAGCATCTAACCCTTTTATGCCTTTTTATTTAAGTCTTTATCCACCGTAGAATTGCCTTAGCATTATTTTTGGAAGTCACTATGATTTAGGTATTCATTTACTAATCATTAATCCCATTTGAGGTTAGTTTTCCACGATAGGTTGTTTTATCATAATGCTAGTCATTCAAGTGATATACTTATGTTTGGAAAAAAAAAAAGCTGAATTCATAATCTTCATTATTGAGAATGATAAATAAGATTGAATAAGTATAAAAGTACAATTGACGAAAAAAAAATCGAGTTAGAACTGCACCTACATCTAGCATGCAATTATATTCCACTATTCAGTGATGTGGACAAGTACGGCTTAGGGTTTCAACAGTTTCTCAGAGCTTTTTCCCCTTTTTTTTTTTTTGGTCGACCACTTATCATGGGGAAATCACCTATAAGGAATTGGATTTCTTGATTAGATCACTTCGGCATACCCTCCAAATTGGATGTTTGATATAATAAAAATCCAGAAAGAAGTTATTTTTTCTACTCGTCTCACAAAATAATATATCTTATAAATCCTGATAAGATTATACTATTATCATATATTATTTTCTTAGATAAAAAAGTCGACTAAAACTTTATTTTTCCACTAGATCAAGACTCTTTTTGAATGTTCTGCTTAAATGTTTAAATTTCAATCCCTTATGATCTTCTTTATTCTTTAATATATACTAGCTGTTGGTATACTCATATTGTATGTATAAAAATTAGGTTTATTTTTTGTTTTTGCATCTAATAAAAAAACATATATTAATTTTAAACTTATAGTAAAATATTTTGTATTTACTATTATAAATTTTACTTCTAATATATCTATATAATTTATAATGACTTTTTTTCCAAAAATCACATGAATAAAAGAAATTATAAAAATTGTAAAAAAAAAATTTATTGAAAATTATGAAAAAAAGTGACTTTATTGAAAATTGTATAAGGAAAAGAATAAGAAAGTGGGAGATAGAAAAAAGGGAGAGAGAAGAGGGTGGAGTATAATTTTAGAGAGTAAGTGAGTGAAATTAGATGCGGGGATTATAAAAAAAAAATAATTTTATCCATCATATATATTATATATAATTTCATAATATTATTTTAATGAAAAATCAATATTTGATATTGATCTAAATAATAATTTCAACTATGTTAGTTACTTAAGCCTTTAAGGGATTTATATATAATTTCATAATATTATTTTAATATTGGTTTTTTTTGTTAAATAATATTTGATATTGATCTAAGTAGTAATTTCAACTATGGTGGTTACTTAAGCTTTTAAGGGTTTTAATAATACAGATTTTTAGTAAATAAGTTATAAAAAGGACAATTTATTCAAAATATCATGTTTGAACTCAAAATGAATATAATATGGTCAATAATTTTTCAAATAATAGATTTCTAGACAATTGGATACGATTCATGTAGGTCAACTTAAATAAGATAAAGGAACATATAGAATTCAGAATTTGGCATAAATAAAACAATGTTCTCGATTCTGTCTTTTCACATGACATACATGTTAGGTATTGTGCTTCTACTGTGTTGGATGAAATATTTGCGTGGATTAAGTTTAGAATTCAGGTCACAAACCGTATGATATTTGGTAAACAACCAATAAATGATAAAATACCGACTATAAATATTAATACAAATATTAGACAATTTGTGATTGAGTCCATAAACACTCAATAAGTTTCTCCGTGTTAGTTGGTTTCAAAGTTATTAACTCTTATGCAAAGTACATTACATGTGCTAAGTATTAAATTTCATAGAAAAACACTAGCTAGTTATGTATATGTATGTATATATATATATACATACTAGCGGACGATGTACCTATATTAAAGGTGCAAAGATAATTATATGTAATCTAAGATATTAAAATGATCTTCTATTTTTTTAGTATCTTTCTTTGTTTTGTATTATTTATAAAAAAAATGATGATATACAAATTTATATTGTATTGCACCAACCCCTAAAAACAGGGATGGATGCAATGCAAAACCGTACAAATGAGGAGGTTGAATTTATTTTAATTAACTTAATATTAGAAGCATTTCTAGGAAATTATTCTCTTATTATTACAATTATATTGCATGTTATATATGTGTATATATATATATATGTGTGTGTGTGTGATTTTGTTAATGATTGCACTTGAATATATTTTAAGCTTTATAGAATAGAAAAATTCATTTAAGAAATTATTAAAAGTACTTGGTGCATTTCATAAAAGGTTAAAAGAATAAATTTTTTACCTTTTCATTATAACATATGTACTAAGTGAAATCTAACTATCAATTTGTAGAGAAAAATAATATTAATATATAAAACTTGTATGAATTTTGTTTTCAATAAAAATATATTAAAAGAAATTTGAATATGAAATTGTTAGTAACGTACAAAATAGAGCAAAAGAGCAAATTGATAAATATAAGTTTCTTCGATCTATTTTTTTCATTATAACTTTATAAATTTATGTGATATCCCAAAAATTAGCAATTAAGACATGAACATCTAAATATTAGGGTAAAACCCTGTTCTTATACGATTAAAGTTGATAATTGATTTAAAGCTTTCAAGAAAGTAACTCGATTAGGCTGGAAACTTACGAGGAACATAATAATCCTAATTGAGGAATTGTCATTGGTTTGGAAGTTAAAAATATAATAAAATATCAAGAATATAATTAAAGTTACTTTATGTGAGCCTCTAATGTCACATTTAGGGTAACTATACTTAGATCTAGGGCTTTTAGAAAAAAAAAAAAATTTCTCCGATTAAGCTCAAACTTTACAACTAGGTTAGAATAGTTAGTTGAAGTGACTCAATAAAGTTAGATTTTAAAAATAATATCCTAACAATCTAATTTTAGCCTTAGAAGTATAGTTATTCAATATAGCGTAAAACTTATCGAAAATATTAAATTTGAGCCTAAAATACGATGAGATCCTAAAGATAAATTAATTAAGCTATAAAAGGAAATGATATAACATAATAGACTATATGAATATATATGTATTTTTTTATGAATATACTTGGTATATATAATAAATATACCCGTAAATTAACCTAAAAGTCTAAAAATATATAATATGTAATGTTACATGATTTCGACCCGCTAGCTTTTGAGTAGTTTATATCTTTTATAGAAAAATATATTTATAAGTTAGGTCAATAGGTATAAAACAATTTATACTAATATTATTAGTAATCACAAGAATATGGATCATAAAATAATGTGTATAATAATATTATTAATGACATGAAATAATATTTAAAAGTAATTGAATTAGTGTAAACTTAATTGGCCCAATATCCCTTCTTCATTAGATTGATTGGAAACATTTATAGATATAAGAATATTTGAATTACATCTAGATATAGATATATAATCATATAAATTAATAACAAATTAATTGAAAGATTTAATACTTGAGAGACACTCTAGAAATTATGATATATGATAATGTTTGTGGAATTAAGTTGAACTCTCATGATTAAGAGAAAATTTAAACGAAGTTACCGTATAGCTTTAGTATTTTAATTTAAGCTCATTTTATATGGAATTTTCTTAGAAGTATTAAGTTTATTGGGTCTAATTGCTAAAACGTAGAGTTTCGTAATTTTAGATATAGTTTAGGATAAATCTTTTAGTATTAACTACGTGATTTTAATAATTAATATTAATGAGTAAAATGTTATATAAGATGTATATAAATAAGTCTCAAATAGTTAATACAACTTAATTATACATTATATATTACTGATATTTTTACTAATAAATATGTCAAAACTCACCCAAAATAACAATATTATGGGAGAAAAAGAAATTTTATGATTATGAATAATGTTTGTGGTAAAACGATAAAATATTCTAGAAATTTGGATAGGTATGAAATAAAATATAGTAAATTTACTAAAATATCTTAATGAAAACAAAAAAAATTTATATATTTCAATTGCCTCATAAAGGTAATGGAATTTGTGGCTATATATATACATGTGGCTTTACGTAACTTACGAACTAGAATCAGGGAGATGAGGTGAGAGAAAGAAAGACAAGGGAAGAGAGAGAGAGAGAGAGAGAAATGGTGAGAGAGATTGAGAGTTAAAAAAGAAAGAAGATGAAAAAAGAAAAGAAGAAGAAGAAGAAGAAAAAAAGGAGACTAGAAGAATTAATTTTTCAATATCTAATAGTTTTAGGTAATCTCATTTCTATAATTATAAGTGTTGTCTTTAATTGATATTTAATAGTTATAAAAAAAAGATATTTGTTATCTCACTATTTTTCTAAATAGAGTATTTTATTCATACCATTTTATTTTTTTCGAATTATGAACTTATAATATTGATAGCTATAAGACTTATATATCATTAATACCGATTCTTCAAATGAGTAGATCTCTAATAGTAATAATTTACTAGAACTATTAAAATTGTACTTGATATTCTTACTAATTTAACATTATTACTTCTATAAATTTGAGTATATATGATCTATTATATTTTGTTGTAAAATATATTTTTCATTACATAATATGATATCAATAGGATATTGGTTGGAATACAGCTTTATTTATATACTAGAATTATAAATACGCATTAGAGATAATCTTTTAAATGAAACACGTAATACGTATAGTTAACTTCGTACAGATTCCACGATATTGACCTTACTAAAACTGGATTACTTTAGGTAATAAGACAGATGTTTTATGTAATATCATGAAAAATATCGTCCTATGACGATCTTTCCATAATTAAAATGTACTATAAATAATAGTAAGTACGTTTCAATACAATTGAAACGATATAATATAAGTAGTAGTAAAACTGCATATGTTATTTATTATTAAGTAAATTACTATAACCTATATGATAAAATAAAGTACTTAATATATATATGTGTGTGTGTGTGTATATATAATGTGTATGTATATATATATATATATATACAGAACTCTTCTAAATAATTATATAAATAATATCTTAACTAAATACTAGATAAAACCCTAATGTTTTCATAAATCTTAAGAAAACTGAATATGAGCTTTAGTATATATAGGACTTCTAAGTGAGTAAAGCTTTGAAGTCCTAGATTTGTCAGAGTGAGTTTCAGGATATATAAGTAGGATTAATGTTTCACAGCATTTTGGAATATTATTTTAGAATATTTAGGGACTTTGGTATATATTGGCTTATGATTATAGTTAGTTGTTTATGCATATACAACGCTTATGGTTGTGTTTCGATTTACTGTGGTGAGAACTGAGCTCCATGTTATGGTTGTTCCATGAATATTATGCTTGAATTACTTGAGCTTGGTTGATCACCTTAAAAATGAATTAACTCAAACTTGGCGTAGCATCTAACTTGATATGCATTACAACTCACTAGTGGTAACGACTAGGATTCTCGAGCCAAACATGGACTTTCTTCGATGAGAATAGCTGAAATGATCCTTTCCCTACTCATAGCTAAACTAAATGACAAGAGAAGAGATTATGGCAAGGTTGGAGGCTGTAGTTTGAAAGTGGTCACGAGAGGAGGGTGTTCTTCATTGCATGAGCCCCGGTTTGGTTTCAATTCGTAAGTGTATAACATCAATCCCTCAACTTAGATTAGAATAGACACAATTTCTTCAATCTCATGACAGATCGAATAACATCGTGCAATGGCATTTACTTGTACATGTATTGTATCTAACTAACTTGGTTGAAAAATTTTCTTGTGATGTGCTGGATGCATACTTTTATCTCTGCCTCACTTATTGAGCAAGTTATCGCTCATTCCCCGATAGTTTATTTTGTAGGTTCTAAATGGATTACAAGTACTTACCCAAAATCAAAGAACTAACAAACTAGGACGGGGAATGAGGTGTAACAAGAAATGGCTAGTTATTGTTCTTAGTATTGACTTATCTTAATTTTGAAGCAAAACTATATAGAACTCTTCAAGGGGTTTAGTAGTTTTCAATATTCTAATCTGTATAAGAAATGATAAGTATCTGTAGGATTTACTACTACTCTTTTATAAAGTCAAATTACAAGTTTATTCTTAACAAATTATTTCAAAGGATTACTCCATAGGTTTATATCAAATAGGTATCAAATTAGACACTTTAAAGGGGTAAAATCGAGTATGCCTGGTGTGAACTAGATCTAGGATAGTAACTGTAATAACGGTTTTTATCTTAAGATGGCTTACACGATGGAACCGTTAAGACTTCACCTTTTCCAGGCATGACAATTTATTTTATTAGTTATATTAAAATAATCCTTTTGAATATAATTTATTACAAAATCAATCATTCAACAAATTACATTAATTATAAAAGAAATGTTACTAATTCAAGACTTATTCATTATAATTTATTTATTGGGTAGGTGTCATTGTTCTATTGGAGCGTTATTTAGTTGTTAGTTACTGATTAGTTATTGATAGTTAGCTCATTGAATAAATATCTTGCTCTTTTGTTACGAAACAAATTACTGGAGAATACAGATAGTTAGATTCATTTCTATTCATTCATCAATTCTCCATGCTTATTCATTTGATTTCATTTTTGCTTTTAGTATGAATCATCATGAAGTCTCATGGTATTATAGTGTCATCTAGGTATTAATCTTGTTTTCGTAGCTTATATATTGTCTCTTTTCTTCAACTTGATTGAGTGTGATGGAATTTTTGAATAATTAGATAGATGCTACTATTTTGGATCCATTCTATCTTTCTGGTTCTGATCATCTAGGGATGTCTATTGGTAACAATGTGTTTAATGGTTTAAATTACCTATCTTGGAGTAAATATGTTAATATGGCTCTTGGAGCAAAATTGAAACTAAGATTTATTGATGGTTCTATTGTTAAACCTAATGAAGGATCATCGAACTATGTTAAGTTGATAACAAATGATTAGATGATTAGATGTTGGATTCTTAATTGAATGTCAAATGAATAGGCTTAGAATTTTCTTTATATAAGATTTGCTCAAGATTTATGGGAAGAAGTAAGTGAACAACATGGAGTTGTAAGTGGTCCGTTGAATTTTTAGATTCAAAATGAAATTAGTAATCTACAACAAAATAATCAACCTATTGGAGTGTATTATAATAATTTGAAACACTTTTAGGATGAAATTCAAAAGCTACATGGTTGCCTTAATTGTTCTTGTAGAAGATGTACATGTGCATTGAAAGAGAGGATATTAGAGTATGAGTCACATAAAAATCAATTAAGTTCTTGATAGGTTTGAGTGAAGTTTATGAGGGAGTAAGAAATGAATTGTTGTTGATGGGGCCTTTACCTACTCTCAATCATGCCTTTTACTTGGTACAGTAAGTAGAAAAGCAGTGATAGGTCATTAGGATGATTTTGAGTGATACTAAAATGAGTTCTTTCTATTCCAATAAAACTAGTTCTACTGCATGAGTGGGTTCTGAAAAAAGAGATAACAACAAATGAAATTTGATCTGCAAATACTATAAAGGAAGAGGACACATAATCGAGATTTGTTTCCAATTAGTAGGTTATCTTGATTGGTATAGGGGCAAGTGTGTAATGTACAAAGGGTGGTCTTCTGCAGCATTTTGTGAAAGTAGCAAAGGCTTTTTGGAGTCTCCATTCGATGAGGAAACGCATATGATAAACAGGTTTTGCAAAATCTTTGTTAAGAAATGCTAAATATGATGAAGGAGAGCTCAGAGTCTAACATTGTTATGGCAAATGATAAGAATTAGTCCACGACAATCCATAAGCTGAGGCTGACTTGTTAGAAGCCAAGGTCGACCTGTTAGAAGCCGAATTTGTTAGTGCTAAATTTTGGGGTAAGGAAATAGTCCTGTAAAAGAGAGTAAAATACTTAGTATCGAGGCCAATCTGGTATGGCTACTCTGATGCCTAAGTTAGAATGGTGATTTATTATAATAAGTATGTGAATGAGAAGTGTTAGAGAGCTTTTATAGAGTTTCTTTTCGGTATTTATAGACGGTTGTTGTGTTTAAGGCGGTTGTTGTGTCTAAGGGAGTTGTCAAGGTAACTGTTAAGATACGTGGAGACTTCTTGACTTAACATCTCCCCTAATATAAAGGGATAGTAAGTGGTTGTAAAATATAACCGTACTTATGATAATTAGTTGCGCCATAGATTTGAATTCAAACTAGGAGCATTTCTTGGATACATCATAAGTGCCATGTGTCATCTAAAGAGGGTGAATGCCAAGAGAGTCGATTACCCGACATCTTGGCTGACGAAAGGATAAGTGTAAGTTGAGCGAAAACCGACTATCAACATAATAGACTTATCGAAACCTAAGGCTGATTTATATGAAGATGAGGCCGACTTGTCCAATTCTAAGGTCGACCTACTCTTATTGAAGTTGGACTGATACTCGAAGGCTGAAGGGAGGAAAAGAAACCATTCGACATCAGGTCTATCATATGCCAAGAAGCCAAGAGACTAGATAGCTTAAGGCTTAGCATGGCATTATGAGCTTAATACTAACCAATTTTAGAGCTCGACAATTATGGGTTGACCTCACAAGCAACTTGACTAAGCAATGTAGGACCTCAATGAATCCTCCCTAAACCTAGACATCCAATTACCGAACCTACACAGTTCGGATCCTGCTCCTTCCAAGACAACTCGAATGACTATATGTTGACTCTTTTTTGTTAAACGCACAGTTTTATATACTTATAAATATTTTCTTTATTTCAATTGTGGCCCCATTCTTTAGGGTTTAAAGCCTTGTATATTATTTATAGTTTTGCCACTAGGGTTTTTAAGATTTGCTATAAATAGCAACCTTTGTAATTATATAAGGGAGAGATACAGTGAAATTACATTCAAACATTCCTTTTTGAGTAAGGATATTCATGAGCTCTTCGAGCTTGCTTTTCTTCTTTTTTTTTTTTCTAGATTATTGAGTGCTATTTTAACTCTTTAATCTTCCTTACGCTCTTATCAATCTTAATCTTATGATTGTGGTGAACCCTTTATTTAAGCAAGTTAGTGAGTTGCATCTAACCCTTATTTGAAACCTTAAACATTGGTTGGGTTTTCGTGAGTAGTATTGAAACCCATCTCGAGCTCAAACCTAATTGTGTTTGTGTCTTGGTGAGTGATGTCCATCAACATTCACAATCAACACCCAATTTTCACTTTTTGTTCCTCATTCCCACTTAAACCTCAAATACCTATTCGTAATTCTAGTCTGTTGCGTATATGTTGAGGAGTATTATCTTGGTATTAGAGCTTTGGGGAGATATGTGTGTTTAGTGTTTTTCAAGGTTTGATTTGTGGTTTGAACATTTTTATCGATCATCATTGTGTGGTGCAGTACGTTGTTCATGTTCTATAATGTTGTTGATGCGAACCATGACCAATAATAGATAAGGCCAGTTGCTGGATGGGTCCGAGCTTGTAGAAAGCTCGAAAGGGTTAATGGGAAAGTACGAAAGGAATGAATGGTGAATGAAGAAGTAAGCAAAACCCACTAACAACTCCAGAGGATATGATGCACCAATGGAACTTCCGAGGACTCATGTAATAATTCGATATGACGCACGAATTGATTTGATGAGGTTACTCGCCACCTAACCTTGCTCAAAGGTTAAGATAAGAGTGATGCTGAGAGTAAACAAGCAATGTTTACTCAATGAAGAAATACTTAAAGTGTACTAATGATAATCTCCATTTGGCTATAGGTACAAGGGTATCTATACCCATAAGTTAGGGCAACTTGCCCAAAAAGGGAAAAGACAAAAGGAGCATTTCCTAAAGAAGTAACGTATAAGATAAAAAGGGTAAAAATGAATATATAAGGAAAATAATCATTGGTGCAACGGATGCTACACATGATACTGTATACATGGCAATGATACATTAGAAAAGCTGTTAGAAGATGCGGAAAAAAAAAGTACGAACAGCTTGCTTGTTTGAGCAAGGGTAACTTAGTCAGCTAAAAGTCTCTTTATCTTGGCTTCTCGGTAAAGAAGATGCAAAGTCATTCGGTGGCTCGAGTATGAGTGAGTATTCTTTAATTTGGTGCATTATAAAGTGATGGGTAGTCATTTGGCTTGACATGAAAGGTGACTCAGCAAGGAAGTACTTAGCCTCGGTAGGGGTTGGTTGGAATAGGAGGATTCATTTTGCTAGTCCTTCTAGTCCTTAGGCTCGATTGCGGGTTAGTGGTCTAATAGCCTGATTCCTATCATTCCTTTTGGGTTGTTTTGGATTTGTGATCAAATTACAATGGTCTTCGTTCAGTTCTCCATTAGGATGATATGGATTGAGGTTAGCAATGTTGAAGGCGTCAGAAACCTTATAGTCTTCAGGAAATTCCAATCTGTAGGCATTATTATTGATCTTCTAGAGGATTCTAAAAGGTCCTTCAACTCTTGCAGATAATTTGTTCCACCTCTTGTTCGGGAACTGTTCCTTGCTGAGGTGTAGCCATACCAAGTCTCCTGGCTAGAATTGTCTAGCAATCCTTCCATTTGTCTTCTCTCATATTTTGCTGGCTGCTTAGTTAATGTGCTGAGTAACTTTGTCATAAATGTGCTAAAGGGATTGTGCTTTAGCCCTCGCATCAGGGTTCTCTTGTGTAGGTACAGGCACAAAGGTGTAATCGAGGGGTAATTCGGGATTGAAACCATAGATTACTTTAAAGGGAGTCTGCTTAGTAGTGTCATGCATTGTCTGGTTATAGGTGAACTCGACCACTGGCAAGTAAATGTCCCAATTAGTCAAGTTCTTTCCTATTGCAACTCGGAGTAGTGATCCCAAAGTACGATTAACCATCTTTGTTTGGCCATTAGTTTGGGGGTGATAGGAACTGCTGAATAGTATTTTGGTCCCCATCTGATGCCATAAGGTCCTCTAGAAGTGGCTCAAGAACTTTGGATCCTTGTTGGAGACTACACTTCTCGGTATGCCGTATAACTACACAATCTCCTACAAGAAAAGAGAAGTAATAGTCGAAGTATTGTTAGTTTTTGAGCAGGGCACAAAGTGTGCCATTTTGTCGAATCGATCTATGATAACCATTATAGAATCTTTGCTTCGGGTAGTTTGTGGTAGTCCGAGAACAAAGTCCATGCTCAATTTAGTCTATGGCTTCGTCAGAACTAGTAAAGGCATTGCTTTCCCTTGCTCGGCTTGGCACTTAGCCTTCTTGCATACAATACAGCTTTCGATAACTCAGTGTACATCTCTCTTTATTCTCAGCTAGAAGAAGTGACTGTTCAACAGTTCACAGGTCGTTCTTTCTCTAAAATGTCTGGAGAGTCCTCTAACATAGGCTTCCCTGATCAATAGTTCCCGTAGTGAATAGGTCGGCACGCACAATTTTTCACTTCAAAATAAGTAACCATCCTCCACATGATACTCATCCATTGTCCTTCCATCAACACATCGCATGATTATGGGTCTAAAGTGTGGATCCTCATAATACTGCTCTTTAATACTTGCAAACCCAAACAGCTTGGTTTACAGTTTGGCTAAAAGCACATGTCTCCTTGAAAAAGCATCTACAACTTAAATATTTTCTCGAAGTCAGGTAAGACTAATACTAAAGTGGAGGTTAATTTTTCTTTTATCTCTGCAAAGCTCCTCTCATCCCTTTCTCCCCATTAGAAGTTGGTGTTCTTCTTTGTGAGCTTAGTAAGTAGCACGGCAAGGGTGCTGAAATTCTTGATGAATCATCTATAGAATGAAGCTAGTCTATGGAAACTTCTCACTTTGGCATAAGTAGTAGGGGTAGGCCACTCTACAATTGCTTGGATTTTCTCATCATCCATACGTAAGCCTCCTCTATTGATTACGTAGCCTAAAAATACCACTTCCTCCTGGAAAAAGCAACACTTTTTGAGATTGTCAAATAGTCTCTTGACATAGAGGATATCTAATACTTCTCAGAGATGTTTGCAGTGACTCGGCATGTTGGTACTGTAGACCAATATGTCATCAAATTATACCATGGCACACTTTCCAATTAGATGTCTTAATACGTGGTTCATCAATTGCATGAAAGTGCTTAGGGCATTCGATAGGCTGAATGGTATGACCATCTACTCATAGAGTCTACGTTAAGTTTTAAATGCAGTCTTCCATTCGTCGTTTAGCCTCATGTGAATCTAATGACAGCTAGACTTAAGATCAATCTTGCTGAAAATCTTGGCTTTACTCAATTCATCCAATATATCTTCCAACCTTGGGATAGGATACCTGTACTTGATAGTAATCTTGTTCACGGTACGGCTGTCTACACACATCCGTTAGGTTCCATCCTTCTTCGGCATTAGAAAGGCTGGTATAGCGTAAGGGCTAAGGCTTTCCTTCACATATCTTCTCTTTAACAACTCATTGACTTGTTGTTTAAGCTTAATAACCTATTCGGGATTCATTCGATAGGCGGGCTTATTTGGCAGTATGGCGCTACGTACTAAGTCAATGCAGTGCTCTATGCCTCAAGTTGGGGGAAAACTGTTCTGAGAGTAGATCAGCATATTCACTTAGCAACTCTTTGATTTCCTAAGGTAGTTCACCTCGCTCTTACATTTCTAATAGGCACATAACTAACATGAAGGTTGGCTTGTCAACATTGATGGCTTCTTGGAGCTTGACTTTACTCATCACCAGAGTCTTCTTTGATCCGTGAGCAAGTTTTGTTTGCAACTTGTTAACTTCTCTTGGCGGCATTAGGTTAAGTATGATCTTTCGGTCATCCTTCTCGAATATGTATGCGTTCTTGTAGCCGTCATGGATAACTCTTCTATCAAATAATCACAATCTTCCTATTAATACGTAGGAGACATATATGGGTAGTATGTCGCAGAGAATCTAGTCTGAGTAATTCCCTATAGTGATCGGCAGTATTATTTTCCAAGTAACATGTAATGCTCCTTTCTTGCTCAACTAATGCAATTTATATGGTCTCGGATGTGCAATAGTTGGCAACTTTAGTTTTGAAACAAGATCGGCTGATGCCACTTCATGCAGCTTCCATTATCCATGATGAGGGTATACACTTGATCATTTACTTTATAGGTGGTATGAAATAAATTCTCTCTCTACTCCTCCTCTTGTGAGGGTTCCATGTTCATAGTGTATCATACAACCATGAGTAGCTTATCTAAGTCCTTAGCAAACACATCCTCTTCAATAAGCTTTTTTCTTTGCATTTTCTTTCTCGATAAGGGCCACCTCCTCCTCCTCGGGTTCCTCATTTGTACTGTTTACTTCTAACTTCGAGATGTCTCCCTTGATGATCATTGTCTTGCAGTTCGGGCACTTAGCAGCCATATGTCAAAACCCTTGGCACTTGAAACACTTGATTTGGCTCATCTTCCTACCAGACCCTTGCCCCTTCTCATAAGTTTGGGTCGGTACTTTACTACCAGGTTGGCCTTTCTGCTCGACTCGAACATCAATCTTTCAGCTTGGGTCGATACTCGACTGGTTGTTAGTTGACATCCTGGTCATTAGTCAGTTGCTCCTTTACCTTTCTACTCACTAGGCAATCTTAATAGCTTCATCCATTGTGTCAAATTAGCTCTACAATGTCTCAAAGGTTTTCTTTCAACCCAGTAATGAATCTTGAGACTGTTCAGGTTGGTGGTTCTTCACTTCGCAATGAATCATAAGCATCTAAAATTCTTGAGCATACTTGTCAACAGTCTAGCCTCGTTTCAACTCCTGAAGTTGAGTGAAAGTATCTTGAAGATGAGTTTCCAGTACGAATCTATTTTTGAGTATTCTCTTCATCTCAGGTAGAGTATTAATCTCTCAGTAACCCTCTTATCTTCTCATGGCGTGGAAATTCTTCCACCACATAGTGACATATCTAGAGAACTCAACAGTAGCAGTTCTCACTTTCTTATAATCCTTATAATGATAATAATAAAAAAACATGCTCCTCCTTCTCTTCCCACTCTAAATTTTCATCAGCATTCCTAGATCCATTGAAGCTCGGAATCTAAAGCTTTACATGGTTAAATGCTCTAGGGACTCGCACATGCTCTTCTTCAAATTACTCTTCTTCCTTGTCTTCCACGTTTGCTAAATCAATCCTTCACCTCATTTGTTTGCTTACTCTTCTACCTTGAACTAGTCAAGCTGGGTTCTGATCTCTAACAGGTTGAGCAACTTGTAGGGTGTTTTGCATGGCTTCAGTCTGTCAACAAGACAACGTATGAATAGCTTGAGTCAAATCCACCAAGAGGTTAGCTATTTCATCAAGTCTCACATTAGTACTTCTAGGTGTTCCGTGAGACCGTCATCCATGTTGGATAACTCTACTATTGTCATCTCCCATACCAACATTCACACTCAGGTCTGTCATTTTCTCCATAGATTCAAATTGTAAACAAACACTTTAGGAAATTAACAGTTAACAATATAACACTTAAATAAACACAATAACTTGCTCTATTTCACACACACAGAATAGAGTATAGCAGAACTTCAAAAACCAACTATAGCTCAAACAAAACCTCCACTCTAATATCAAGATGATGCAAACTGTGACCAAGAATAGATAAGGCTGGTCATTGGATTGGTCCGAGCTTGCAAAAACCTTAAAAGGGTTAAAGGGAAAGTACGAAAGGAATGAATGATGAATGAAGAAGTAAGTAAAACCCACGAACATCTTTAGAGGATATGATGCACCAATGGAACTTCCGAGGACTCATGGCATAATTCGATATGACGCACGAATTGGACCGGTAAGGTTACTCGCTACCTAACCTCGCTTAAGGGTTAGGATAATAGTGATACCAAGAGTAAACAAGCAATGTTTACGAAAAGAAGAAACACTCAAGGTGTATTGATGATAATCTCCATTTAGCTATAAGTGTAAGGGTATTTATACCCATAAGTTAGGGTAACTTGCTCAAAAAGGGAAAAGATAAAAAAAGGACATTTCTTAAGGAAGTAATGTACAAGATACAAAGGGGAAAAATGAATATACAAGGAAAACAATCATTGGTGCAATGGATTCTACACATGATATTGTATATGTAACGATTCTACATTAGTAAAGATGTTAGAAGATGAGGACAAAAAAGTACAGATAGCTTACTTGTCCGAGCAGGGGTAGCTTAGTTAGCCCAGTGTCTCTCTATCTTAACTTCTTAGTAAGGAAGATGCTGAGTCATTAGATGGCTCGGGTACGAGTGAGTATTCTTCAATTTGGTGCACTATAGAGAGATGGGCAGTCATTCGGCTCGGCATGAAGGGTGACTCAGTAAGGAAGTACTCAACCTCAGTATGGGTAAATTAGAATGGGAGGACTCGTCTTACCAATCCTTCTATTTCTCGGGCTCAACTGCGAGTCAGTGGTCCTATAGCTCGATTCCTATCAACAATGGTATTGTACTATTTTCATTAGGTTGTAGAGTTAAGTAAAAGTAATTTCAGTAGTTGTTTCTAGTCGTAGCAGTGTTTATTAGTCATGGGTTGCTGTAAAATTGAGTAGTTGTAATTTTTGGGTTGTTGTAAATTATATTTTGTTAGTAGTAGTGTTTTGGGAATTGTTTTAGTGCCGGTTCTAAGTTGAGTTGGGTGTATTACGAGTTTATTAAATAGTCTCTATGGAAATTGCTGTATGGATGTAAATGTTTGAAGATAATATGAATATTAATGGTGACAATCCCCATAGAAGTTTGAGGTGACATGTTGACAATCTGGAACATCAGATTTAGAATCTCACTGATTCTATCTAGGAACTTATTGGCTTAGTCAGAGGCTGTAGATGTGTTGGCCGAGGTAAAAGAAGAGACCGAGCATCAACCAATGGAAGTGACTCCAACAAACCTATTAATGATGAATGACGGCCAAGATGAGCTATCGAGCTAAGGTGATGTGTATTGTAGGTAGCGGATCTCAAAAAGAAATATGATGTAAGGGGTTTTGAAGGTGAATGCGTATGGATATCATGTACCAAGACACAAACACAATCAAGTGTTTGAGCTCGAAATAGGGTTGATACAATTCACGAACACTAAATGTCACTCGAGATTCAAATGAGGTTTAGATGCAACTTACTAACCAATTCAAATGAAAGGTTCACCACAATCTTAGGGTCAAGATTGATAAGAACGCGAGAAAGAATAAAGAGTTTAATCAACACTCAATAATTCAGCAAATGTAAGCTTTATTAGCTCATGTATAGCTTTACTCGAAAGAGGAAAGTTTCACTCTCTGTATCGGGAATATTCTTCACTATCTCTGTGTGTATTCTCTTCTTATGATTACAAATGTTGTTATTAGTAAGTCCTAAACCCTATTGGTAAAACTGTCAATAATGTACAAGGCCTTAAACCTTAAAGAGTTAGGCCCATAAATAAAATAAAGGAAAACATTTACAAGAATACAAAGTTGTGCGTTTTACAAGGGAAGTTGGCATGCAGTAACTCGACATGTCTTAGAATGAGTAGTATCTGAACCGAATGGGGTCAGCAGTTGAATGTATGGGTTTGAGAAGGAGTCCTTGAAGTCTCGCATGGCTTGGCCGAGACACTAGAGAGATCGACCCATAATTGCTGAGTTCTAAAGTTAATCGGTATTAATCTCTCCGTGCTGTACCGAGTGGACCCTACTCTTGGTAACGTGGTCTCTCGGCTACTCAGTCAACGACAGACTTGTTGCTAAGTGGTTATTTTTCTTCCTTTCATCCTTTTGGCTTCAGCTTAGCCTTAGCAAGCATTGATCAGCCTCGACTTTAGACAGGCTTGCTTCGGCTTAGATGTAGTTAGAGGCTGATTCCCATCATTACTACAGGTTCAAAAGGAATTCGTCATCGACATTAAGCATTGAGCACGAGCCGGGATGCTGAATAAACTGCTCTTCCCTCTTCGCTTCACCATGGGTACTGAGTGTCTTTAGATTTCCTCAACACTCATGGGGGTTAAGCAATAGCTCTTCCTATCCTTCCGAACAGTGTAAGTGTTGAGGAAGATATCATGGATCACTTTTTGATCATACTCCCATGGTTGGTTAAGAAGCAAATTTGTAGCATTCATTAAGACCACGTTGAACTCAATCTCATCCTCATATTACCTTGCCTTGAATGCTATTCGAGCTCTCTTATGCACATGGACCATACCCTTATCATCAAACCACTTCAATCCATAGGGTCGGGAATGCAGGTAAGTTGGCAATTTCATCTTTTCTACTAACTTGGCAGAAACGATGCTGGTAAAACTTCCTCCATCAACAACTAGGGAACAAGTCTTCCCGTTCACCAGATACCGCATATGAAATAAATTTTCCCTTTGTCCGTAATCTGCCTTTAGGTCGGCTTGTGTCGCTATGGCTAAGAGTTCATCCAGATTTTTAGCATAGATGTCTTCTTCTATCAATTCGTTTTTCGAACTCTTGTCACACTGACTTTCTACTTAAGCTTCGGGCCCTTTGCCTTTCAAGACCATAACCCTTTTATTCGGGCATTGGGATACAATATGTCCATAGCCTAAGCATTTGAAGCACTTTACATCTCGAGCTTTATTGTTGGGTGCCTTCTCTTTAAAGGCAATCTTTTTCTCGGCATGAATAGGTCAGCGTGATTTGCCTCTCTCCATCTTCCTCTTTAATCCTTTTCTCTTAGCGCACCTCTTAAGCTCAAGGCTACCTTATTAAGGTCAGCTAGATGGCCTCTGACACCTCCTCCTTCTTTGTCTCTTTACTCTCAATGCTAAATTAATTAGCTTGTCCAGAGAGTTGAACGGCTACAATTCAATTATGTCAGCAATATCATTTTGGAGTCTACTCAGGAACCTGGCAATGGTGTAGTCTTGTGGCTTGATAATCTCACATCTTATCATCAAGGTCTCAAACATTTGCAAATACTCTTTAACAATATTTTGACCTTATCTCAGGTGCTGGAACACATGGAGCATCTTTTGCTTAAAGTAGGATGGCACAAAGCGCTGATTCATCAATTGCTTCATAAGTTTCCAAGTTCTGATCGGCTCTTCTCTTTCAGCATCTCGGTTGGCACTAACTTATCTCACCAAAGGCTTGCATATTCAATTAGGGATAATGAAGCTAGATTAACCTTTGTTTGATCATCATACTTGTAACACTCGAACAACTTCTCGACTCGAGGACCTTTAGGTCGGCTACTTCCATTGAGGGTTGGTAACTTAAGCTTTATATTATCAAGTCCTTGGCTAGGTGCTTGGGGTTTACCCTTTTCATTCCTAGCAAGTCAGTTCACCTCGAATCGGCTACTTTTATTGGAGCTTTGCTTGACCATGTCCCTTCTCAGCCTTGGCTCTCTTCTTTAGGCTCCTTGGTTTACCTCAAAGTTAATATTCCTATCATTGCTTCTCTTAGGCTCAGGTCAATTTTTTCTCCTTTTCGGCTCAGCAACTCTTCTCGGCTGTTGCTTATCGTTGTCAAGTTCATTGGAACCACTTTTACTAGTAAGTGTTCATTCCCTTCTTTCTTCTTGGCCATCATGTCTACGGCCTTTGACTAAACCAATGAGTTCTTAGATAGAGTTAGTGAGATTCTGAATCTAGTAGTCCAAGTTATCAACACGTTGTCTCAAACTTTTAAGAGGACTATCACCAGTGTTGTTGACACTATCTTTCGACATTCTTGTCCGTATAGTAATTTTCTAAAAAATTGAAATAACAATAAAACACAATTATAATAGGCCAAAAATAGCCTCTACTTGGCTTCTGCAGCTACCGATAACTGACAAACACTTCCACAATAGCTAGAATCAATTACCCAAATTACTGTTACTCGACTCAACAGCAACACAATATTATGTAATGAACTACCGACCATCGGTCCCATTACTCGCATGCGGCTCCGAGGACTCTAATCCCTCACCCGAAGAATCTTCTCTCGGTAACCTACTGGTGACAAGAAACTTCGCATCGAAGGAATGTGGTTGAACTCTTTGAGCTCCTCGTACTATTATACGTTAATCTATACCCTCAGTAGTAATGTTGCTGACCATTCCCTTACTAAGGACCCTGCATTGAGTAATTCGACCAACTTCTGTTGAGAGGTTCTTGCTAAGTGACAAAAGACTTACTTACCACCTAAGTAGTTTTCTCTTAGCATGTTACCACTTCTCTCATCCCGGCCCCTTTGTTGCCGCGACATCTTGATCCCTCTCGTCTGTTATGCTTAGAGAATCTTCGTACGGGACCAATGTTTCATTGCCACCTGTCTACCTCACTTGACATTGTACTACCTTTCCATTTTTGCCTTTTGTCCTTTTTACCCTTTTTTGTATATACTAGGAATCCCCTTTTTGTATGTACTTTCTTATAATTTCTTTATTTATAATGTTGTCCTAAAGACTTACTATAAATAGTTCCTTTTCCTTGTAAACTACAAATAACCTTGAAAATTAAGATTAAATATTCTGTTCTTGTGAGATAACCTTCTCCAAGCCCATCTTTCATACACTCTTACCTAATCTTGTCGAGTAGCTCAGGATTAGTGGTGGGTGGACCTTGACATCAACTTATGCATCATATCAAGTGAGGTGTCAAGTCATGTTATGTTTATTGGTGAGTCACATCCTCCGAACAGCTTTACGTCAGCTACTCTTGTTCACTTGTAGACTATTTCCCTCTAATTTCTTCGATATTTTAGAAGACCCATTTTAGTTCAGTTTAGCTAACGGTAAGTCCTAGTGATAACTAAGCTCCTAGGCACACCACTACAATTACTAAAAACATGAACAACACAGTAACTACGGAACGATGATTATCAGAAATGTTAAAACCACAAATCTACTTTGAAGAACACTAGCATGTGTGTCTCCCCAAAGCTCTGGTTCCAAGATGATGCATATCGCGAGTAGCGAATCTCAAAAAGGAAGATAATGCAAGGAGTTTTGAAGGTGAATGTGCATGGATATCACACATCAAGACACAAACACAATTAAGGGTTTAAGCTCAAATATGGTTTGATACAACTTATGAACACTAAATGTCACTTGAGATTCAAATGAAGGTTAGATGCAACTCACTAACCAATTCAAATGAAAGGTTCACCACAATCTTAGTGTTAAGATTGATAAGAACGCGAGAAAGAATAAAGAGTTTAATCAACACTCAATAATTCAGCAAATGTAAGCTCTATTAGCTCATATATAGCCTTACTTGAAAGAAGAAAGTTTCACTCTCTGTATGGGGAATAGTCTTCACTATCTCTGTATGTGTTCTCCTCTTATGATTACAAATGTTGTTATTTATAGTAAGTCCTAAACCCTAGAGAGGTCAACCCATAATTGCTGAGTTCTAAAGTTAGTCAGTACTAATCTCTCTATACCGTACTGAATGGATCCTACTCTCGGTAACATTGTCTCTTGGCTATTCGGTTGACGACAGACTTGTTGCTAAGTAGTTATTTTTCTTCCTCTCGTCCTTTTGGCTTTAGCTTAGCTTCGGCAAACATTGATTGGCCTCGACTTCGGACAAGCTTGCCTTGGCTTGGATGTAGTTAAAGTTTGATTCCCATCATAAGGAGAGGAGAAAATCGACTTAAGCCAGGGAGAGGCAATGATAGGAGTATATACTTTAAGGTGAACCAAGGAGCTTGAAGAAGAGAGTTGGGGCTAAAAAAAGATTTGGCAAAGCAGAGCTTTAACAAAAGTAGCCAATTTGAGGTGAATCGACCGGTTTGAAATGTAAGAGATGAGCTCCAAATACATAGTTGAGGACTTGATAACATCAAGCTTAATCTACTGACCTTTAATGGTAGTAACCGACCTGAAGAGTTCCTTGACTGGATTCCTCAAGTAGAGAAGTTGTTCGAATGCTATAAGTGTGATGATAGAACCAAGGTCAAGTTAGCTTTGTTATCCCTTGTAGAGTATGTTAGTCTTTGGTTGGACAAGTTGATTACTAAGCAAGTTGCTGAAGGAGAAGAGTTGATTAGAACTTGAAGGCTTATGAAGATTGAATTAGTGCTTTGTGCCAACCTACTTTAAACAAGAGATGCTCCATGCTTTCCAACGCTTGAGGTAAGGTCGAAACACTATTGAAGAGTACCTGTAAGAGTTTGAGACCTTGATAATGAGATGTAAGATTGCTGAGCCATAGGACCACACTATTACTAGGTTCTTGAGTGGACTCTGAGATGACATCGTCGACGTGGTCGAATTGCAGTTAAACTCATTGGATGAGTTGATCAATTTGGCATTAAAGGGTAGAGAGACAGAGGAGAAGAAGGTATCAGAGATCAGCTAACCAACCTTAACATGGCAATCTTAAGCCTGAGAGGTATGAAGAGAAGAAGAAGCTCGAGAAGAGGATGGAGAAAGGAGAGCCTAACTAACCTAACTAGGCTGAGATTAAGAAAGTAGAGAAGGAGAAAGTGCCCAGCAATAAGGCCTAAGAAGTTAAGTGCTTCAAATTTTTGGGCTATGGATATATTGCCTCCTAATATCTGAATAAAAGGGCCATGATCTTTAAGGGCAAAGGACCCAATGCTCAAGTAGAGAGTTAGAGTGACAAGAGCTTGAAAGGTGAGTTGGAAGAAGAGAATGTCTATGCTAATCTAGACAGATGCTTTTCCATGATGAGCTGACCAGCCGACCTAAAAGAAGACCTAGGTTAAAGGGAGAACTTATTCTAGGTACGATGTTTGGTGAATGGGAAGACTTGTTCCTTAGTTGTTGGTGGAGGAAGCTACACCAACATGATTTCTGCTGAACTAATGGAGAAGATGAGATTGCCAACCTATGGCCGACCTTATCGATTGAAGTGGTTTAACAATAAGAGTATGGTCCATGTACATAAGAGAGCTTGGATAGCATTCAAGGCAGGGCAGTATGTAGACGAGATTGACTTCGATGTAGTACCTATAAATGTAGTAAATTTACTTCTTGGTTAACCTTAGGAGTACGACTGGAAAGTGAACCATGATGGTTTTCTTAACACTTACACGATTTAGAAGGATAGGGAGAGTTGCTGCTTGATCCCCTTGAGCGTTGATGAGATCCAAAACAGCTTAGTGCCTATGGTAAAGAGAAAAGGGAAGAGAATCTTGTTTGGCATCCAGGCCTATGCTCACATTATAAAGTTGAGGATGACTTCCTTTCAACCCTACGATGATAATAGGAATTAGTCTACGACAATCTACAGGCCAAAGCTAACCCGTTAGAAGCCGAGGTCGACCTATTAGAAGTCAAAGTTGACTTGTTGAAAAGCTGTGGTCGACCTATCTAAGTCTGAGGTTGACCTGCTCTTGCTAAGGCCAAATTGATACCCGAAGGCCAAAGGGAAGAAAGGAAACCATTCAGCATAAGGTTTGTAGTATGTTGAGAAGCCGAGAGACTAAATAGCCTAAGGCTCAGTACGACACTATGAGCTTAATGCCAACTAAACTTAAAGCTCAGCAACTGTGGGCCAACCTTACAAGCAGCTTGACTAAGCATTGTAGGACTTCAACGAATCCTACCTAAAATCAGACATCTAACTACCGACTCCACCCAATTTAGATCTTATTCCTTCTAGGACAACTTGGATGACTATATACCGACCCTTTTCAGTTAAATGCATAGTTTTGTATACTTATAAATATTTTCTTTATTTCAATTGTGGGCCCATTCTTTAAGGTTTAAGGCCTTGTATAATATTTAAAATTGTGCTACTAAGGTTTTTGGGATTTGTTATAAATAGCAACCTTTGTAATTATACAAGAGGGAGATACAGTAAAATTATATTTAAATGTTACTTTTTAAGTAAGGATATTCTCGAGCTCTTTAAGCTTGCTTTTTTTTTTTAAGGATTATTGAGTGCTATTTTAACTCTTTAATCTCCCTTGTGTTCTTATTAATCTTGATCTTAAGATTGTGGTGAACCCCTCTTTTGAGCAAGTTAGTAAGTCACATCTAACCTTCATTTGAAACCTTAAGCATAGGTGGGATTTTGGTGAGTCCTATCGAAACCCATCTCAAGCTCAAACTCGATTGTGTTTGTGTCTTAGTGAGTAATATCCATTGACATTCATAGTCAAAACCCCATTTTCACTTTCTGTTCCTCATTCCCACTTGAAACCTAAATACACATTCATAGTTTTAGTCTATTGCATACACACCGAGGCGTATCGGCAAATGTTGTTTAACATGCAGGTGATTTTGATTCAGCTTTGTGTTTTACAATTGTGAGTAATAACATAGTTCATTAGGTCGTAGACACAGATGCATCGGATCATATGACTCCATTCGTACATATCATTTATGATACACATCATTTGAATACACTAATTTCCCTCAAGTTACTAGATGGATGACTTTTTACATCCAACACAATAGGGTCGGTGCACCTTAATTCCAAATTGACCATACATAATGTTCTTTTTGTACCTCAGTTTACTCATAATTTATTGTCTTTCATAAACTAGTTTCTCAATAGTTTGGAGGCTATTTTTGATTGTTTGACTTGTAAATTTTGGGACTAGAAAACTAAGTCTCTAGTAGCATCAGTAGAAGCAAAAAGTGGACTATATGTTCTTAATGTTGCTTTCAACAGTAGTCTTGATATTCTAGCAAATCATGATAAACATTTAGTTACTTCTATTAGTTCTATTGACAATTGTAACAATCAGTGTATCAGCTTATTTCATGAAAGGTTGGGACATTCTTCCATTTTAAAGCTTAAACATTAGTCTATATGTAAGGGGATGAATTTTGATGAATTCCTTTGCAATACTTGTCTTGAATCAAAGTTTCATCGACTTCCTTTTACAAAGAGTGTTACTTCATCAAATTCTATCTTTGAATTGCTTCATGTTGATATATGGGGACTGTATCATTTACCTTCATTATGTGGAGCTAAATATATATTGACTATTTTTGATAATTTTTTGAGAGCCACATGGACTTATCTAATGCAATTCAAAGACCAAACAAGCTCTTTGCTTGATTAGTTCTTTAGATACATTAAAAACCATTTTTCTTCTATTCCAAAGTATGTTAGAACTGATAATGGAAAGGAGGTTATGTCATTTAAGTGTAAATCCTTGTTCCATGACCTAAGAACTATACATCAACATACCATTCCCTATACACCTCAACAAAATGGAAGGATGGAGAGAAAACATTATCACTTACTAGACACTTCAAGAGCCATTCGTATTCATGCCAATTTACCTAAGTTTTTTTAGGTAAAGTGTATTATTCTTATTGCCACCTATCTCATTAAGCATATGCCAATGCCTACACTTAATTGGAAAACACCATATGAAATCCTCTATGGAAAACCACCTACATATGACCATTTGACAGTGATGGGATGCTTATGCTATACAACCAATTTGTCACCAAACAAAGATAAGTTTGATCCTAAAGGGTTGAGATGTATGTTTCTAGGCTATGGTTAAGGACAAAAAGGGTATACAGTTTATGATCTCTCTAATAAATGAATGATCGTGAGAAGAGATGTAGTGTTCTTTGAGAAGACATTTCCTTACAAAGATAATTCCTTGCCAGAACTTGATGTTTCTACCGATCTAAATTCTTCTAGTTAATATTTGCCTCATATATCTCTTAATACCGTCACTTCTATTCCTGAGTGTTCTGCTTTAGTTCTGGTAAATCAGCCTAATGATGTTCTTGCATTAGTTCCTCATACAAATGCACTTCCTGATTCTGATCCCTTTGTTTTAGTTAGTTTCGATAATTCTAGTCTACGAATGATATGAGTTCGACGTGGATGAATGACGTTCGATATTGCGCAAACCAATGGGGTAAGTCCAAATAGTGAGATGGTTTAAAGAGTAAATGAAAGTTGAGGGTTGAGTAGGGGGTCTACGTGATATTACACATCAATGCCTCATACGAGCTCAGGTTGTACTTGATATGACGTACAAGTGCGGTTGGAGGTCATTTACCACTAATTTACACTCAATGGGCTAGATAAGAGTATTTGAGAGTAAGCAAAGAAACTTAGCTCAAGAAAAAGATCAATGGTATTCTCAGTATGTTGTTGCAGCCATTATAATATACAAGTATTTATAGGACCCAATTAGGGCAAATCCTAGGTTAGAGTAAATTAAAAAAGAATAGGATTCCTATTAGTTAAGGAAAAACAAAATAATTTATAGGGGTATTAATATAATCAAGTAAAAAGAATATTCGGTGTCAGAAAAAGGATAGTAAGGATGTTAGAAAAAGATAGCCTGTGCGTGGTTTGCTTATTATGTGGTCCTAATGACATTGCTAGTTGAGTGGTAGGTACGTCTTGATCAGGTTAAATTGGTGTCAGCAGTTTGGACAGTTAAGACTGGAAAGGGCTTAGTTTGGGGCTAACTTGTTTTTGGGTCGGCCTTAAGTGGTCAGTTCTTGAAAGGTATCAGCTTGGCTTCGGCATAGGTCAGGTTAGCAATACCTTGATTCGATGCTTGGATTGGTGTATAGCGAAGGGGTAGGCTTGGCACGTTGGTTGATCACCTTAATAGCTTCTCAAATGATGTGGAAAGCGAAGTAGCTCAGCAGGTTGGATCGGGGAATGCATTGCTCTTGGGCACTTAATTTACCTTAGATAGCTTGATGAGCCACCTGAGAAAGCTTATGAGTTTAGGAGCGTATGATTAGTCCATGATCCTTATCATCCCCTTTGGGCTATTTGAGATTTGGGATCAAATTTGGCTCAACTTCGAGTTGCTTATCCTTAAGAATGTATTGTTAGAGATCAGTAATGTTGGAGTCTGAGACTCTATATCCTTCAGGTAGTTTAATCCGATATGCATTAAGATTGATCTTTTTAAGCACTTTGTAGGGTCTATCATCTCTTGCAGATAACTTGCTCTTCCTCAAGTTCGAGAATCATTCCTTATCGAGGTGGATCCAGACTAGATCACCTAGTTGAAATTCTCTCTTCTTCTATCCTTGGCCTCACCTCTCAAGCTTGATAGTAGCTCAACTTAACTACTTTATTGCTTTTTGGTGCTTTGCTCTAATGGCCTCGACTCTCTCTGCAGCTGGTAGGTCATAATCAGGCTTCAATAGGGGTGCTTGGTCCATTGGGAGCTCTGGGTTAAACCTATAGGCGACCTCAAAGGGAGACATGTTTGTCACATTGTAGGTGGTCCTGCTATAGGCAAACTCAATGATTAGTAAGCATAGATCTCGATTGGTAGGTACATATCACAATTGATAGGACGTATTGTATAATAGCTTGGTTCTCATTCACCTCCATAGTGTCCTCTAAAAGTAGCTCATGAACCTTAGGTCTTAGTCTAAAACAATGGTTCTAGGGACCCCGTAAAGCTTGATTACTTCCTATAAGAAAAGAAAAGAGATAGCCAAAGTGTCATTAGTTTTAAAACAAGGCATGAAATGTGCCCATCTTGCTAAATCAATCCATGACTACTATGATGGAGTCCTTCCCTTGAGACATCATTGTTAACCCTTAGTTGAAGTCCATACTTAGCTCTGACCATGGTTTGGTTGAGATGGAAAAAGCTAGATAGTGTCCTTGTTCTACTCGGCTTTTCCCTTTTTGGTAGGTTACATATCTTTCCAGTCATCCTTGGCTAAAAGAATCTTAAGGAGAGTACCTCATGGGTTTAGCATTGACCAAAGTATCTTGTTAATCCTCCTCCATGCTCTTCGTGGACTAGCAATTCTCTCATAGAATAGGTCGGGATACATAGTCTCCTTTTCTTAGATAAGTATCTGTCTTCCCTAAAATAGTTGTCTAGAGTTCGTCCTTCCCCACATCTGGCATAGATGGGACTAAAGTATAGGTCCTTAACATATAAATTCTTTATTGTAGAGAAACCAAATAACCTAGTCTACAGTTCAGTCAGGAGGGAATGTCGTCTTGATTGGGCATCGGCATTACATTGTTCCTCTTATTCTTATATTTCATGACATAAGAAAATCCCTCCATAAACTTGACTCACTTAGCCTATCTTTGAGACAAATTCGGTTAGCTCTTTAGATATCTCAAGGATTCATGGTTAGTGTAGATCACAAATTCCTTGGGTAGCAGATAGTGTTGTCATACCGTTAGGGCTCGAACTAAGGAGTAAAACTCCTTCTTGTAAACTGAATAATTGAGTGTAGCTCTTGTAAGCTTGTCACTAAAGTAGGTAATAGGTCGGCTTTCTTGCATCACTATGGCACCTATGCTTAGTTTAAATGCATCACATTCTACTTCAAACACTTTATCAAAACTTGGTAAAGCTTAGATAAGGGCTATAGTTAGCTTCTCTTTTACTTCCTCCAAGCTCCTCTACTCCTTCTCTCACCATTTGAATTTGACATTCTTTTTTGATAGTTTGGTGAGCGGGGCCACGATCGTACTAAAATTCCTTATGAACTTATGATAGAACGATGCTAAGCCATGGAAAGTCCTCATGTTAGTTGAAGTGGTCAGCACTGGCATTTAGTGGTTGCTCTAATCTTTTCTTCATCAACTCATATTCCACCACTACTTACAACAAATCCCAAGAATATCACTTCAGATCAGCAAAAATTGCACCTCTTTAGATTGGCGTAGAGCTGTTTAGCTCGGAGTTTTTTAAAGATTCTTCATAGATGCTCTTGGTTAGTCTCCAAGTCAGGGCTATACACTAAGATGTTATCAAAATAAACTATGACAAAGTTCCCTATTAATTCTCAGAGCATATGGTTGATCAAGTGTATAAATGTGCTTGCCAAGTTGGGTAGTCCAAATGGCATTACAAGCCATTCATATAATCTATGGTGCGTTTTGAATGCGGTTTTACACTCATCACCCTTGCGCATTTGAATCTAATGGTATCTTGATTTGAGGTCAATCTTGGAGAATACTCTTGCTTTGTTCAACTCATGTAGCATGTCATCAAGCCTTAGTATGGAATACTTGTACTTAATGGTAATTCGATTGATTGCTCAGCTATCTATATACATTCACCATGACCTATCTTTCTTAGTGACTAATAAGGTTGGCACGACACAGGGACTACGGGATTCTCGCACAAACCCTTTCTTCATTAACTCATCCACTTGCCTTTGTAACTTGGTGGCTTGTTCAGGATTTAGCCTACAAGTGGGCTTATTTGGTAGTGTGGCTCCTGACTGTAGGTCAATGGCATGTTTTATACCTCTGACATGGGATAAACCATCTAGCAACTCATTTAGGAATATATCGGTAAAGTCCTCCAATATTGCTTTCACCTTAGCAGGCAGCTCCCTCTCTTCAGATCTAATCTCCAGTATTCTTTAAACTAGAAGGTAGGTTGGTCCTTAGAACTCCATTTCTCTTTTTAGCTTGGCTCGGGTCATTATCAAAGCCTCTTTCTTCAGGGTTTGGTTAAGTTGGGTTTACATGACCTTTACTTGCTCGATAGTCATAGGACTTAATTTTACCCTCTTGCCTTCATACTCTAGGGAGCATGTATTCCTCCTCCCATCATATATCATAGCTCGATCAAACATCTATGGTCATCTAAGTAGAATATAAGATGCATTCATAGGTAATACATTATAGAGCACTTCGTCTCAGTAATTTCCAATGCAGATTGGCATAGACACTTGTTTGTTCACCTGTAGGGCTCCTTTATAACTGAGCCAGTGAAGCTTATAAGGTTTTGGATGGGGTTTAGTTATTTCAATTGTTGGACCATAAATGTAGAGGCTATATTGGTGCAGCTCCCACTATCAATGATCAGGGCAAATAGTGATACATTCACCTTACATCTAATGTGAAAGAGATTTTCCCTTTGTTTGTCCTCAAGTATAGGACTGACACTCATTATCCTTCTTAACATTGGAGTGGCTGACATAAAGTTTCCTTCTTCGTTGTATATAGCTTCCTCTTCGAATAGCTTGGTTTGTCTGTCCTCTTTTAGGTCCTCCACTTCTTTGTCAGTACTGTTTACTTCAATAGTCAGCGCTTTGCTTCGGATCACCATAGTTCTTCTATTTGAACATTGAGTTGCTATGTGTCTAAATCCTTAGCATTTGAAACATTTGATCTCACTCCTCTTTCTACCCAAACTTTAGCCATTCTTAAGCTTCCTCAAGACTTCCTTCTCTAGTCTTCGGGTAGTTTGAGTAGGTCGAGTCTTAACAACCTTACTTGGTTCTGTTGGCATAGGTCTGCTCGAAATAGGTCGATTACTACTAAGACGGTTGACGGGTGGCCAGAACCTTCTTGTTCAGTGCCTTTCTATCCTCTGGGTGGCTCGGATTGTGTCATTAAGTGATCTAATATCTACGGTTTCTAGGATATCTTCAATCTAGTACTTTAATCCATCAATGAATCAAGATATAGTTTGGTCTTTTGGCTCGCTAACTTCCCATTGAATCATTAACATCTGGAATTCCTTGACATAAGCTTTAACAGTCGATCCTCCTTGCTTTAGTTCCTATAGCCTTTTGAAAGCACCCGGCAAATAATAGCTCGGCACAAACCTTCTCCTCATGACTCTCTTCATTTCATCCCAACTTTTAATTTCTCGTTCTTCCTCTCTTCTTCGGGTAGCTTGTAAGTTTTTCCACTATAGGGCGGCATAACTAGCAAACTCCAACATAGTAAGTCTAACCTTTGTATTATTGGGTACTTTGTGGCATTTAAATTGCTTCTCAATCTTGTTTACCCAATCTAGGTAATCCTCAGCATCACCATTCTTGGAAAAACTTGGTATACACATCCTTAACCTTTTAACTCTTGGGGCTTAGACATTCTTCTCTTTAGGCTCGTAGTACTCCTCTACTTTACCGTCTTCTTCCTCTCCTTCTTTGAGTGCTAGACTATGCTTAGCAACCTTACACTCCTTCAGCTTGAGGTAGTTAAGCTGGGACATTAACTCGGCCAAACTGACTATTGCCTCGCTCTTGTTTCTCACGTCCTTTGGTCAGGCTATTTCTAGCTTGTTGTCTATCTTCTTGGATAACAATCACCAAATTGGCTACTAAGTCGATGAGCCTATCCAATTGGTGACCTACTAACTGAAGTGTGAAGCTTCCTTCTTGCCCTTGGCCATTTCAAGTATTACTTTCTTGGTTTCCTAGAGTTCCTTAAACACTTGGATCTAACATTATTGGTTAGCTCACAAAATTGACGTTTAAAATATCACTTAAAGTTCTTTTTGTGAATGACAACAGTAGAATAATAACTACTACTCCCACTACTATGATAACTATACACAATGAATAAACAAACAACTATACTTTGGTTTTGTTTATAGGAAATAGGGAAAAACAGGGCACAGAATTTTCCTTAACACCTTTCAACTACCAAACTCCTATGTTAACAACAGAACTTCTAACATACGAAAACAGTAACAAACCACTCAAAAAACAAAGTAAAGAATCCAACTTCGAACGTACCTAGGCTTTGATACCAGGATGATAAAGGTTTGATGTAGATGAATACACTACATTTGGTATCATATAAACCAATGGGGTAGGTCTGAACCATGAGATGGTCCGAAGAGTAAATGGAAGTCGAGGGTTGAGCAGGGGCTCCTTGTGCATCGATGTAATATATGACACATTGACACCTCATACTAGCTCAGGTCTCACTTGATATGATGCACAAGTGTGGCTGGAGGTCACTTGTCACTAGTCCACGCTCAATTGGATAGATAAGAGTATTCAAGAGTAAGCAAAGAAACTTAGCTTAAGAAAAATATCAATGCTATTGTTAGTATGTTGTTGCGACCATTACAATATACAACTATTTATAGGACCTAATTAGGGAAAATCTTAGGTAAGAATAAATTACAAAAATAGGATTCCTACTAGTTAAGGAAAAAGGGAATAATTTATTGAGGTATTAATATAATTGGGAAAAAAAGAATATTTAGTGTCAGAAAAAGGATAGTACGGTTGTAAAAAAAAGACGGTACGTACGTGGTTTGCTTATTTTGTGGTCCCAATGACACTACTAGTGGAGTAGGAGGTGTGTCTTGATCAGGTCAGATCGGACTTAGTAGTTTAGAAACTCGGATAATTGAGATTGGACAGGGGTTGGTTTGGGGGTGACTTATTTTTAGGTCGGTTTTGAGTAGTTAGTTCCTGACAGGTGTCAGCTCAACTTCAGCATGGGTCAGGTCGGCAATACCCTAATTCGATGCTTGGACTTGTGTGTAGTGGAGGGGTTGACTCAATACATCTGTTAGTCACCTCAGTAGCTTTTCGGATGATGTGGAGAGTGAAGTAGCTCGGTAGGTCAAATTAGGGAATACATTGCTCCTCGGCACTTAATTCACCTCAAATAGCTCGATAAGCCACTTGAGCAAGCCCACGAGCTCAGGAACGTGTGATTGGTTTATAATCCCTATCAACGAAGATTTACTAAGATTAAATAGACTCCTACTTAACTTCAACATTTTGTTCATATAGTCCATTCAACCTTCATAGAAAATGTTACATAATCAATCCTGTCATCTCTTAAGTTTGATTCTAGTTCTTATTATTGTCAATACCCTTTGTTTGATTTAAACAAATTCACCAATTATCTATATCACGACTTAACAATATCGTTGTCATGGTAAATTGCCATGTATCGTATAAAGATCTACAATCAAGCCCCTTGTTGATCGTAGGCCTTTCATACAATACACAAGGTTCCTTCCACTATACGTTACCATTAGACCCATAGATAAATAATATAAAGCTATTTATCTAAAATTTACTTCTTTGGTATAAATTAATTAAGTAAACGTATAGATTCGTTGAATTCCACACCAAAAGAATATTACAAACGAATGCAGTTTGTATAGGAAACTGCATTAGAAACTTCAATCTATAATATGAACAAAAGTAAAGATAAATGGCTATGTACAAAAAAGGTCTTATAAAAATCTCCTCTCCGCTCCTTGATCGCTCCATGCCATCTCCAAATGAGACTCACCTTTGGCATTCCTCATCTTGGATGAACGAAGAGGTTTCTTTACAACAAAAGAAATCTATTGGGATGTAAGCTTAAGCCTAGTGAGATAAATCCCCTCGTCAATATCGCATGACAAAAGTTTATTTAATGTACAACATATGAATGCATGAACAATCAGTATGTCGAACAATGCATGCAGTGGCCTAGGAACTGCATACAACTTAGAATTACGCCCCTATAATCAAGGTTGGAGATAATTAATCGACACAAACCAAAATCTGGGTCCTAGCACTTGGGTTTTACATTGATTGCACTATTATGCTTAAGTTAAAACAAAACTATATATATATATATATATATAATGTATATAATATACGTTCATTTGGAGCAACAAAACATATATTCAAAATCTCAAGTCTAGCGGTGTGGTGGCCTTCCCAATCTACAAACACACGCTCTAAGCAGAAGCCATAAGACACGGTCCCTTGTCAACGGTTGGTGTCTCCTGATACCTAGTAAGCTCGTCAGCTTAGGATAGAGACTGAATAAAATGATGGCGTAGCTAATGCCCAATCATATAGGAGGCCCTCCTCTTGTAAGTTCCTTCTCATCTTCTATGTGAAGTGCAGTCAATGTTGTCCGAATGCAATTATGGAAATGCATGATTCATTGAATTTCTTAATTGTATAAGTGATTAATCTAGTTTACATGGCGATTAGATAATTTTATTCTATACAATTGCGTGTACGAGTTATCACAACCAATTCTCATTATTATGTAATTAACAAGCCATGGCATTCAATCATAAATTCACACACATGTATTTCCCATATCCCACAAGCATCCAATTTTCATATATATATATATATATATGTATATATTTAGGTGCATTTAATGTTCAAGCAAAGTTAAGCAAGGAGTCATTAGCAATTCATTCACTTAGCCATACGGGTCAATCGAAGTAGTCTAGAGGTAGGTTGTCTCCGAAAACGGGGTCCCTTAGACATTGCAAATACAATACGATAAGGATTTGAAATAAAACTTAGAAAACTATGCTAAAACCCTTTAAGCTATACTTTTGACTTGGTTTCATATTTTTCCTAGTTTTCACTTAAAGTTCAATCGTGTATAACTTTCTCATTTTAAATCCGATTTTTATGATTTTATAGTCAATTTTCATCATTTTCAAGTGTACTTTAACGTAGTGGGGTTAAATTTTCAAAATGAGGCATGCAAAATTGCCTATAGGTTAGAATAGTAGTGATCTTCATGATTTGGAGTGCTTTTGGGCTTTGTTTGATTATTAGGCTTTTTGATATCTTGGCAAATCCTTTGGGCTTAGGCTTAGGATTTTATTTTAGGCTTAAAATGCTCCTTAAGGTCAGATTTTCCAACTTTTATTTACACTCCTAAGGCTAACAACAACTTTTTAGGCTTTTAAGTGAGCTTAAGTTATCAAATGGGTTTGTTTTTTTTTTTATCCAAATCAAGGATAGTCACTTTGTGGGGCTTAGGGTTTTGGGTGACTTTAGAGTTCACAATTTTTCATGTTCGGGTTTTATCAATAATAGACTTTCGAATTGGAAAGTTAAATTCATTTTTTAATGTAAACTTATATTCTTATTTTAGTTGATCCATGGGAACATTCATGAAGTACTCTTAGTTGAATTGTAAGCCCGCTAAAAATAGGGTTTATATCCTCCCCCCATTAAAATAAGTTTTGTCCTCAAAATTTAAAGACGTACCTGAAACTTCAAACAAATGGGGGTACTTTTGTCTTCTTCCTCAGCTTCCCAAGTAGCTTCTTCTCTTTCATGGTTTCTCCAAAGTAATTTTACATACTTGATCTCCTTGTTTCTTAATTTTTGAATCTTGCTATCAGTGATTTGAACTGGATGTTCTTTATATGTCAGATTTTCCTTGAGTTGTTTAAGTTCCAACTCAATTACATTATCAGGGTTAGGCACATGCTTCCTTAGTACTGATACATGGAACACATTGTGTATTCCAACAAAGTTTAGTGGCAATGTTAAGTGATACACGAGGTTTCCTACTTTCTTAGTGATCTCAAATGGCCCAATATACCTGGGGCTTAGCTTCTCTTGAGTTCTTACTTGATGAATGCTCTTAATCGGACTTACCTTTAAGTACACATGATCTCCTATACTAAACTCCAATTCTTTTCTTTTTAAATCCACCCAACTCTTTTGTCTGTCTTGGGCTTCTTTCATTCGCTTTCTAATGGTAACTACCTTTTCAGCTGTCTCTTGTACTAAATCTAGTCCCAAAGCTGCCTTCTCTACATCATCCCAAAATAATGAAGGTTGGCATCTTCTTCCATACAAAGCTTCATATGGTGGCATTTGAATGGATGAATGGTAGCTATTGTTATACGCGAACTCAACCAAAGGTAAGTGAGATCCCAATTTCCTTTAAACTCCAAAACATAAGCTTGAAGCATATCCTTTAGAGTCCGAATCGTTCTCTTTGATTGTCCGTTTGTTTGGGAGTAATAAGTTGTAGTGAACTTCAAGTTCGTTCCTAATACTTTTTGTAAACTTCCTCAAAATTTGGACATAAACCTTAGATCTCTATCAGACACTATTCCAACTGCCACTCCATGCAAATGTACTATTGATGGGTAGAAAGTGTGTTGACTTTGTGAGTCGATCCACTATTACCTATACAGCATCATGGTTTATTGCCGATCTAGGTAATCTACATACAAAGTCCATAGTGATCTAGTCCCATTTCCAATTAGGGATGGACAATGGTTGCAACAATCCTCCTGGTCATTGATGTTTAGCCTTAACTCTTTGAAAGGTGTCACACTTAAGCATAAAATTTGCTACATCTTGCTTCATCTTAGTCTATTAGAAATTCTTTTTGAGATCCTGGTACATTTTAGTCCCTCCAAGATATACCGTATATCCAGAACAGTAGGCTTCCTTCAAAATCTCTTTCCTTAGCTCAAGATCATTAAGTATATATAAATGTCCCTTCATTCGAATCAATCAATCCTCATCTTAACTAAAATCCCTATACCTCCCAAGTATCATCTACTCCCTTACATGTTGAAGAGCATGATCCTCTTGTTTTGCTTCTCGGATTCTTTCTTGTAATGTTAGCTTAAGGACCAAGTTTGACAACTCGGCATCTGCTTCATGCTATGAAAATTCCAAGTTCATCTTTTAAAATTCCTTAATCAATTCTCTTTGCTTGGTGAGAAGAGATGCAATTTCGGCATGATTCTTCTAGCTTAAAGCATCTGTTACTGCATTTACTCTCCCAGAGTAGTAGTTGATGTTGAGATAGTAGTTGATGCTGAGATCATAGTCCTTTATCAACTCTAACCAACGTCATTGTCTCATTTAAATCCTTTTGAGTGAACAAATATTTCAAGCTCTTATACTCGGTGTAAATTTCACACTTAACACCATACAAGTAATGCCTCCATAGCTTTAGTGAGAACATTATAGTTGTTAACTCCAAGTCATGAGTAGGGTAATTTTGTTCGTACGGTTGCAATTGTCATGAAGCATAAGCAATCACTTTTCCATTTTGCATCAGCACCTACCCTAGACCATTCTTGGAAGCATCATTATATACCGAAAGAGGTTCTTCATTATTGGGCAAGACCAAAACTGGTGCGGAAATTAATCATCTCTTCAACTCTTGGAAACTTTCTTCTCTTTCCTTACTCCATACAAATCTTAAGTCATTTGAGTAAGTGGTTTAGTAATCTTTGAAAAGTCCTTCACAAACTTCTGATAATATCTAGCCAAACTAAGAAAACTTTGTACTTTTGTGACGTTTTCAGGCCTTTTCCAATCAGTGATAGCTTTTATCTTTCAGGGTCCACTTTTATTCCCTCTCTTGAAATGACATGTCCCAAGAAGGATATCTCTTTCAACCAAAAATCACACTTAAATAACTTAACGTATAGCTTGTATTCCCTTAAGGTTTGCAACACTAACCTTAAGTGTTCTTGATGTTGTTTTGGGGTTGATGAATACACTAAGATATCATCTATGAACACAATTACACACTTGTCTAAATATGCTCTAAACACTCTGTTCATCAAGTCCCTAAATACTACAAGTGCATTGGTTAATCCGAATGGCATCATTAAAAACTTATAATGTCTATATCTTGTCTTGAATGCTTTTTTAGGCACATCCTTCGATTTGATCCTCAATTAGTGATATCCTAATCTTAGATCAATATGAGAGAATACACTAGCACCTTGTAGTTGGTTGAACAAGTCATCAATACGGGATAATAGATACTTGTTCTTTACAGTCATTCGGTTCAATTCTCTATAGTCGATATAGAGTTTAAGAGAACCGTCTTTCTTCTTGACAAACAAAACAGGTGCTCCCTAAGGTGAGACACTTAGTCTAATGAAACCTTGGTCCAATAACTCTTGAAGCTGCTTCTTTAGTTCCTTCAACTTTATCGGAACCATCCTGTAAGGAGCTTTAGAAATTAGTTCGGTTTCAGACATCAAATCAATAGTGAAATCAATCTCCCTCTTAGGTAGTAGTCTTGGTAACTCTTCTAGAAACACATTGGGGAACTCATTTACCACTTAGATGTCTCCTATTCTTGGCCTCTTTGAATCAACCTCAACGGTGTTCATCCAACTCGTCTCCATCATCAATTGAAAGGAGCTTAGCTTATGTGTTCCTACTACCATCGATTCTCCTTGAAATTCTACCTTAGATCCTTTTAAATACTTAAAATAAACTTTCTTCTTCATGTAGTCAACTGTAGCTCCACATGATGTCATCTAGTTCATGCCCATAATCATCTCGTGTTTTCCCAAATCAAGAATGATAAGATCTACCGTACTCTCGTGGCCTTGTATGTTGAGTGCGCATTTCTTTACCATCTCCTTCGTAGTAACCACGTTTCCGGTAGGAGTTCGCATACTAAAACTTGATTCAGTGATGGTCATAGGCAACTTAACTCTTTTCACCACATTTGGGGCAATGAATGAATGAGTTGCTCCAATGTTAAACAAAGTGTACATCGAATGTTCCTTTATATCAACATTCCCTAGATCGAATTTAAAGTTGAGTTTTTATAGGGTACTGTTATTGAACTATAAAACTCTTGTTACTAAATTAAACACTTTTAGTCTCTACTTACTAAAACATAGTTTATAATATAACTCAACCTGAAAAAGAAAGTTTAAGCAACATACCTATAATCAACTCGATGTCTACAACATCCTCTACCTCCTCATAGTAAATGACCTCCTCCTCGGGATACTCCTCATAATCCTATCCTCCTTCCAAATTGTAGACTTTAGCGGCATTCATAGCACCTGGTTTCTGACAATTTCCTCCAACAACTCTCACCATCTCAGGGTGTCCCGCAGTCTGTACAGTACCATTTTGGCATTGAGGACAAGTGTTAGCAAAATGTCCTATTTGTTTGCAAATGTAGTAAGCTATAGGATTCTTCTTTGGACAATCTACTACCAAGTGGTTTCCATCTCCACAAAAATAAAACTTGTTTCGAAGCTGAGTACAATCTCATGAATAGTGATTCCTTCTACACTTCCAACATGTAACCTTTCCATTTCCATTCCCATTCTTCTTATGGATCACATTATGGGCCCTTAGAATTTTTCTAATCTTGGAACTCAAACCTCTAAGTCCTTTGAATAGTCTCTTGCCAAAAATAGTAACTTTTGCCTTTAGCATTTCCTCTCTTTGTCTCTTTGCAGTTTCCAACACTTTAGCTTTTTCTACCGCTTCATTATAAGTCCTTGGTTGAAACTCCAAAACTTTCCTCTTTAGTTCAAGGTCTAGTTCCTTCACAAGGATCTGCTTCTTCATCTAATCACTATCATGGTACTCAGGTGGAACAAACTGGAGTAGGCGAGTGAAGTTTACATCATAATGCTCAAGAGTATAATTTCCTCTTTTGATTCCAAATAGCTAACTACTATACTTTACCCATAAACTTTCAGGGAAGTAATGCCTCAAGAACTCCCCTTGAAAATCTTCCCATGTAATGGGTTGTCAAAGGTTTCCTCTCTTGGTTTCCTACCCTGTCCTTGCTCTTAGATGGAGTAGATATGTACCATAAGTCATCCTCAAGTGGTGTGGTACTTCAAAAGCCTTAAAGGATCTTTCCACTTGCATTAGCCAATCTTCGACCTCATCGGGCCGGCTCACATTTCCATCATAATATCTATTGCATTTTAGGAATTTAGGTAATAGATTCCTTAGCCGTCGAGGCTTATGATGATGGCGGTAGAGGTGGAGGTGAAGGTGGTGGTGGTGCTGCAAATTGGCCCTCCATAGCCATAGGTGGCAGTATAAGCATCTGTGGAACTTATTCTTGTGGTGCCGGTGGTGGAGGTGCTTATGTCCTCTCTAGAAAAGTCCTCAATAAGGCATTATTAGCTTGTATAACCATGAATATCTCTTCTGTCCTATCAACTGGCATATTTTGTCTTAGATTTTTCTCTAGTGGCACTCTCTCTCTTGGAGGTCATCTCTCGTGCCTTTATTCGCTGAAAACAAAGTTTCTAGAGTTAGGTTCATCGTACTTAACTTAATTCACAACTTGTTCAATCCAATTCTTTACTTAATTAAATCAACTTTAATGCTTGAGAATCATATTGTCCTTATTCAAATTATCCATTATAAAGTACTTCTTCTTAATTGCACCGTTGGAATAAAATTGAGTGACATAGAACATGCAATAAGTTCTTTTATAGATTCTCTAATCACACATAAAGTTTAAGTACAATCCTTCCGAAGTTACATGCACTTTCTATAAATACTGAAATCGATACACAATACAACCACAAGATAAAAGGTACTTACGACGCAATATAGATGAACCTCACTACACTTTCATTGAAAAAACAACAACAACAATAATAAAGATAATGACATCAGAAACACTTCGGAAGCTCAAATTATCCTTGACTAGTCATGCCTCGTAGAAGGTCCAATCACCGTCATTCAGCCAGTCTACTTGTCAAGGCCTTCTTTTAGGGAATAGCGATGAGGTTCCTTCATCTGGATTGGGTAGTGACCTTAGACCATAAACTACCTTATATAACTTATGAGGCAACAAAAATTTGCAAGGGTCTGGCCTAAGTGGCACTTTCACTCGATATTCCCTTGGAAAAAGAGGTAGAATATCAATGTCATCTTCCAATTTAGGGGCATTAGGGTGGATGTCGATGATGTCCGGCTTTACATAGGGAAAGTAGATGTTAGCAGGAGTGATTAGTGGAGGAACTCCATTCTATTCGTCTAACTGAATCACTCTAGGGTGGTCAACCCTTAGGTCATGCACTAAGGCATAATCGTGGCCCAGTTGATGTTAGTGCTGGAAACTGGGTACAACTAACCTTGGGCCATCCTGTACTAGGAATATCATCTTAGCTTCAATGCTAGCTCCTTCCTCTCGTTCCATGAGGTAAGCTAACTCTATGTCGGACAAAATGGGTCTATGTGTTTGGATAAAAATATCCCGATAGCGATTTCTCTAATGAAGACTCAACCCTGAGCTTTAGGATGTCTATACATCCCAAATCCTACATAGTGCTCCCACCAGGGTCATGTCTTTACACAAAATCCGAAGTCTTAGCTGATACTCAATAAGAGTTTCACTCTCTTATAGCATTAGAAATATTAGGTTCCGACGAACCTTGTTCATATTCCCTTGATTAACATAATAAAGTTGTTAAAGGTTATGCATTTTTTTAGAAAAGTTATGTTTGCTTAGTGACTTAAAAGCCTTAACCTGATTCTACCCCACTCTGCCTTACTTGGTAAGGGATACCTAACATCTAGGGTTGGGTTTTACTTTCTTTATTATTGGTTTAAACCTAACGCTTTGATACTACTAAAACTTATCATGATCCAATAGTATCATTATCATGGTAGATCGTTGTATACCATATAAAGATCTACAATCAACTCTTTTGTTGATCGTAGGTCTTTCATACGATATACAAGACTCCTTCCATTATACATCACCATTAAGCCTATAGATAAGTAATACAAAGCAATTTATCTAAAATTTACTTCTTTGATATAAATTAATCAAGTAAATGCGTGGATTCGTTGAATTTCACACTGAAAGAATATTACAAACGAATGCAGTTTGTATAGGAAATTGCATTAGAAACTTCAATTTATAATATGAACAAAAGTAAAGATAAATGGCTATGTACAAAAAAGCAATTACAAAAATCTCCTCTCCGTTCCTTAATCACTCCATCCTGTCTCTAAATGAGACTCACCTTGAGCATTCCTCGGCCTAGATGAATGTAGAGGTTTCCCTAAAATAAAAGAAATCTATCGGGGTGAAAGCTTAAGCTTAAGCTTAGTGAGATAAATCCCTTCGTCAATACTGCATGACAAAAGTTTATTTAATGCATAACATATGAATGCATGAACAATCAGTATGCTGAACAATGCATACAGTGATCTAGGAATTGCACACAACTCAGAATTATACCCCCCTGTAGTTAGGGTTGGAGATAATTAATCGACACAAACCAAAATCTAGGTCCTAGCACTTGGGTTTTACATCGATTGCACTATTGGGCTTAAGTTAAAATAAAACTATATATATAATGTATATAATATACTTTCATTTGGAGCAACACAACATCCTAAGTCTAGCGGTGTGGTGGCCTCTACAATCTACAAATACATGCCCTAAGCAGAAGCCACAAGATACAGCCCCTTGCACTGTTGGTGTCTCTTGATGCCTAATAAGCTTGTCAGCTTAGGGCAGAGATTCAATAAAATGATAGCGTAGCTAGTATTCAATCCTATAGAAGGCCCTCTTCCTATGAGTCCCTTCCTATTTTCTGTGTAAAGTGACAGTTAGTGTCATCCGAATGCAATTATGGGAAATACATGATTCATTGAATTTCTTAATCGTATAAGTGATTAATCCAGTTTTCATGGTGATCAGACAATTTCATTCCATATAATTGCACATATGAGTTATCACAACCAATTCTCATTATTATGTGATTAACAAGCCATGGCATTCAATCATAAATGCACACACATGCATTTCCCATATCTCATAAGCATCCAATTTTCATATATATATATATATGTATATATTTAGGTGCATCTAATCTATAAGCAAAGTTAAGTAAGGAATTATTAGGAATTCACTCACTTAGACATGAGGGTCAATTGGAGTAGTCTGGGGGTAAGTCGTCTCTAAAAGTAGGGTCCCTTAGACATTGCAAATATGATACTGTAAGGATTTAAAATAAAATTTAGAAAACTAAGCTAAAAGCTTTTAAGTTATACTTTTGACTTGGTTTCATATTTTTCCTAGTTTTCACTTAAAGTTTAATCGCGTATAACTTTTTCATTTTAAATCCGATTTTGATGATCTTATAGTCCTTTATCGTTTTTTAGTGTACTTTAACGTGGTTGGGTTAGATTTTCGAGATGAGGCACACAAAGCTGCCTATAGGTTAGAACAATAGCAATTTTCATGATTTGGAGTGCTTTTGGGCTTTGTTTGATTATTGGGCCTTTTGATATCTTGGGAAATCCTTTGAGCTTAGGCTTAGGATTTTATTCTAGGCTTAAAATGCTCCTTAAGGTCAGATTTTCCAACTTTGATTTACACTCCTAAGGCTAACAATAACTTTTTAGGTTTTTAAGTGGGCTTAAGTTGTCAAATGGGCTTGTTTTTTTTTTTTTTTTATCTAAATCAAGGATAGTCACTTTGTGGAGCTTACGACTTTAAGTGACTTTAGAGTTCGTAGTTTTTCATATTCGGGTTTTATCGATAATAGAATTTCGAATTGGAAAGTTAAATTCGTTTTTAAATGTAAACTTGTATTCTTAATTTAGTTGATCCTTGGGAATGTTCAGGAAGTACTCTTAGTTGAATTGTATGCCTACTAAAAATAGGGTTTACAATCCACCTGACTATCTTGCTTCCTTAGCTAATGTGCTAGTAATAAAAGAGTCATATAATTACTCAAAAGTTGTACAACATAAAAAGTGGATAGAAGCCATGAATCAAGAGTTGTTAGCTCTTAAGTTGAATGACACTTGGGAACTTATGACACTTCCTAAGGGCAAAAAGGCTATTGGTGGTCAATGGGTGTATAAAACTAAATTTAGACCTAATAGAAATATTGATAGCTATAAGGATATGTTGGTGGCTAAGGGATATACACAAGTGGAAGGGTAAGATTATCACGATACTTTTTCTCCAATTGCAAAACTTAGCACAATGATAATTTTAATTGTGGCTATTGTTGCTAATTCCTAGCTTCTTCATCAAATTGATATCAACAATGCTTTTTTGATATCTTGATGAAGAAATCCACATGGTTCCACCTAAAGGGTATACCAAGGTATTACTAAATTAAGTTTATAGGCTCAAAAGATCTCTTTATGGTCTTAAGCAAGTCTCTAGGCAATGGAACATGGAGATATCCAAATTCCTTGTTACTAATGGCTTTGTTCAATCAATGCATGATTATTCCCTCTCTACTAAAAGTTATGCAATTGGTTTTCTAGTCATTCTTCTTTATGTTCATGATATGATTTTGTCTGGTACAAGTGAAAGCCTTATTGGTTAGACCATAGACATTTTGCATCAGAAATTCATCATTAAGGATTTGGGATTAACACACTATTTCTTTGGCATAGAGATTTGTAGAACTTCTTCTAGGTGTTTGTTGAATCGGTGAAAGTTCATTTTAGATGTGTTACTTGATGCCAGTCTCACGGTTGCTAGACTTGCTAAGTTTCGTTTACTAACTAGTTTAAAGTTGTTGCTTGAAGCAGAGGAATTGCTTGACAATCCTTCATTCTATATAAGACTGGTTGGCAGGTTATAATATATCACACTTACTAGACCAGATATTAGTTTTGCAATGCACCATTTAAGTTAGTTTCTATCTAAGCCACAGATTGTACACTTACAAGCACTTTTTAATGTCTTTAGATATCTTAAAGCTACATCTTCCTTAGGCTTAGTCTATCCTACTCATAATACTTTGTAGTTGAGTACATATTTTGATTCTATTTGTTTAGTAAATGCTGATGACAAGAAGTCCATAATAGGGTATTTTGTTTTCCTAGGATTGCTTTAGTTGCTTAGAAAACTAAAAAACAAGCGACTATAACAACTTCTACAGCCAAAGCTAAGTATAGGAGTTTTGTTACCATAGCAAAGGAGATTCTCTGAACTACTTACATCTTACGTGATTTACATATTCCAATTAAGTTGCCAATTTCTACGTATTGTGATAATAAGTCGACATTATTGATAGTAGCCAATTTGATTTTACACTGTACTACTAAGCATATTGATATAGATGTCCATTTTGTTCAACATTATATCAATTTAGGACTTGTTCGACCTCAATTTGTTCCATCCTCTCACTAACTTGTTGATATTTGCACCAAGTCTTTAGGAGAGTAATAGCTTTCTTTTTTGTGCTCCAAGTTAAGTCTTCAAGAGACTCCAACTTGAGGGGGGAGGGAGGGAGCTTTAGTTAGTTAGTTATTGATTAGATGTTGATAGTTAGCTCATTGTATAAATATCTTGCTCTTCTGTTACAAAACAGATTACTGGAGAATACAGATAGTTACATTCATTTCTATTCATTTGTCAATTCTCCTTGTTCATTCATCTGATTTTATTTTTGCTTTCGGTACGAATCATCTATTATTTATTAATGATTTATGCAATAAGATTTGGAACAATTATAATATGGGTAAAGTAATGATTATTTATGTTGTACTATAAATAAAAAGTTACAGCTCAAGAGAATTTATTTAGTTAGATATAATTTTGTAATAATGATGTTAATGCTATTAATTATTATGGAAAAAAAATAAGTTGAAAAAAATGGTTTGAGTAATAGATGCATCTTGGAAAAATAAAACACTAGTAATGAGATTTAAATCCACGACCTCTTATTTATAAAATATATACTTAACCATTTAACTATACTCAATATTATGATGTAAATTGCTTTTTAAAAATTAATATTTTTTCCCGGGTTAGGTCTTAGGGCCCCCCCTCCGCTTCCACAAACCTCACCCCCCCACCCCCGGGGCCCCTCTCTCTCTTCTAAAATCCATCCATGGCTAAAACAATTTCAATTCTAATAAACTCTATCATGCCTCGACATAATAAGTTGGTTCGAACTTCAAATATGTAATAGTAATGAGTTACTCGAATGCCAGACCTTCTTACGCTAAATGAAAGCAACAAATTTGGTAGAATTGTGTGTGACATACGTAGAAATTGAACGAACCAATTAGGTCAAAGAATGGGCAATCGTTCTAGAGTTCGTGGGATGACAGTTGAAATTGACAAATAACGGCAAATTATGTTCCTTAGTGGCCACATATATTAAATGCATTAAACCTATAAAATACAAAATTTTAGTGGTTATGATAGTTAAAAAAGGGATTTAACTTTAATAATATGAATATATATATATATTTATATTTATTGATATCATTGTCATAATTTTCCCTACGTTACCTGATTTCATAACTGAAGAATCGTTATAAAGCAACTTCCCATAAACAACGAATAGATAATGTAGGCTTTGTGAACAGTTACTAATCATCTAAAGGAATTTTAGCAAAATATCTAGCACTATGCTCATGAAACACCGAATAATAAGGCACTTGTAACTTAATAATATTAATTTTAATCTCTTGATATTAAAATTAGGTTGGAATCCCTCTTATTTATTGTAGTCACTGAGGAAAAAAAAAAAAAGAAACACACTATAATTCGTTTAATGTTTCCACCTAATGGTCACAAAGATTTTATACATGAATATGATTTTGATGGAGAGGCAAAATATGATTCCGGGTTGTTTGTGGCAAACATGAAGATAGCTTAATGTTGATGAAGGTATCAAGATGAAATGAATTTGTCTACTGAAGCGCCTGTTAATTTGTCATTTTATATGATAAGTTGATGTAAGAAATACCATCTTCTGTGCGAGAACAAAAAAGAATCTCTGAATTAATAAAATGACTAAAAGCTTTAGTTCATAGATGGTAGTGCATGCATATATACTCTAGCATGGCCATATAATAAAATTGGAAATAAATTTTCTAAAGTTATGTTTGTTCTAAAGTTTTTTAAAATTATAAATTAATGATTGTCATTATTTAAATTTTTGATGTATTGCTTGATATCATTGTAACCCGGATTGTTCCCCATGAAACATTTCTCTTACTCATTATTGTCCTTCCTCAACTTCGTAATTTTGGAACTATACATGGAAAAACCCACTCAAGGTAGACCTAGACGTTCGTAGTTTTTGGCAATTTTTGGCAGAGAACAAGGACAAATTAGCAAAATACGTTCAAATGAAAATCACAGTTTGCAGGTATACGACAAGTATGAAAAGAATATACATTTTATACAAGATATCATTGTCCAAAGTCCAAAATCCAAATAACATAATTAACTTGAGATATGATGATTGTAGTTGAATAATTTGGATGTTAACCTGCTTATTAGTAATAAGAGGGTCTTAATCAATGAGCCAATATAAATGTTTAAATCATTTGTAAGTTGGGTTCTATAAAGGTGTAGAAGTGAAACATAATTATAATTATAAGAAAATGGTAAAAAGTGCAAATTTAATCTTCAAAGGGTACAATACCACTTTTCTAAATTGAAACTTATCTATTTATTCTTATTGACAATACCCTATTTATAAAAATACATTTCAATATACTAGTTTGTTGTAAAGTAACTAACTTTCTCTCTTAATATAACTATTAATATAACTACTAAAATTACTATTATAACTATTAAAACTACTATTACAATATAGTAAAAAGTACCAACTTCTATAAAATTATACAATTATCTAGTAATTATTTATATTTACGTCGCTACTATATATTTGGATCATAACAATTTCCCCGCATTATCAAAACAATCTTTTTCTTAAAGTTGAAATAGAGAGAGAATGATCTTGAATATCTTGTATTACAACGTTTGGAGATCTTGTATGCCATGTTCAAAAAACATTTTTAATCCAAATGAAGTAAAAAGCTTTTCTTCCGAAAGCTCGAATAAAGATATACATGATTCTTTCAAAATATCCATGTGGATATAAAATAATGATGTAAAAAGCCAATATTGTATGCCCTCATAAAAGAAATCAAGTAATGGCTCTAAACACTGTTTGTTATGCAACATAATTGAAGAAAGTTGACGGTTAAGTAATTAAACACTATTACCAATGGATGGAGATTTGTTAGGATAAGGAAAAAGCATATTGAATGGCTCAAAGTCGTCTTTACATTTGAATACAATTTAGCCATTATCCTCTAGAGTATGTAAATCTTCCACTTTTTGATCATCTTTACATTTGATCTTCACTAGCTACTCCTCTTGATTGGTCTTTACATCCACTTTGATTCAATTGTTTCTTTACTATCGTAGTTTGCAACTTAGAAAGTTGTTGCATTAGCACATCAAACTTTTCATCAATGCCATTAAACTTGCTGTTCATATCTTTTTGTAGCTATTATCGAGTGTTTTGCAAGGACTCAATCTTCTCTTCCAATGCGGCAACATAAGTAGAGTTCAACATGGCGACAAGAGTACTAATTGTTAGCACCCATAATTCTTATTCTATTGTGAATGATAGTGTAGATATTAGTATGAAGGTGATGAAAATAGAAATGAAATTTAATTTTGGTAAATTTGAGAGAACCACTCTCCAAAGGGAATAAGATTATTTTTCTAGATTAAAACTTGTCTATTTATTCTTATTGTCATAACTTTATTTATAAAAATAAATCTCAATCTACTAGTTTATTATAAGCAACTAATTTTTTCTCTTAATACAATTATTAAAACTACTATTATAACTATTAAAATCTAATAAGAAGTTCCAACTTTTATAAAATTATATGATTATTTATTAATTATTTACATTTATACTCTTATTATATACTTGGATCATAACAATTGCCCATACCAAAATGCCAAAATTTTGGAACACGTAAAATCAAAAAGCTTTTCAAACTTTGTTTCTTGAGTAAGAATGGATTAGTTAGCTATAAGTAATGATTTTCCTAAGGGAAAAATAGGACCCCCAATGTAAAAGCAACATTTAAAAGAACTAGTTCTGTATAAATGTTGAAGGACCACTGCATATCTAAAGGGAATCAAGGTTAAGATTAAGACCAGCAATTTGTGTTAACAGGTTGTATCCATATCCTTATTTTGTAATAAATTCGTGTTAATATTAAAAGTATGTGAAATTGAATAGAGATGATAAATAATTAAGTTGTAATATAGTTGTGTCATTTTTGTGTCAATAATTGTATCTTCTTATCTTGTATCATGTTTTTTCTCTATAATCGCGCTCATAATTGTATCATGTCATGCTTTGTGTTATCGTGTCGTATTAATAATTACCAATCCTAATTAGGGTTGTTTTTAATTATTTCTATTTAGGTTTATCATGCTGTAGTATTCTATTAAATGAGATGCCATTTATAGACTTTAGGTGTCATTATGTATAAAAAATTTCACACAATAAAAAAATTGATGAACGTAAGGAAAACACTATTTTGGAAAGATAGAAGCACTTTGAGAACTAAATAAAAAAAAAATGTTAAGAAATCAAACGAAGGTAATAGGTGAATATTTTGGATTAGATTTTTACTTTTCCAATTAAAGAAAAAAAAAAGTTACTCGACTTACCTTTGCATTATTTTTCTTTTTTTTTTTTTAATGTTGTATTTGGTACATGAATTTTGTCACATTTTTACAATAACTACCTAAAGTTTAAAAGTGTCAACTTAATACCTAAACTTTGCCATTTTTATAATTAACTACTTAAGCTTTTCCAATTTTGCAATGTAATAACCTAAACCATACCCAATTTTGTAATTAATTATCTAATTCGAGTATTAAATATTTTTAAAAGGTTTGTAAATAGTAACTTGACATTTTTAAACATTAAGTAGTTAATTGAAAGAATAGACAAAATTTAGGCTTCAAATAGGACATCTACCCTTTTCTTGTCGAATTCTCTTACGTGGATGAGTGAAGTTCAAGTACCAAATTATCTTTTTCTAGCTATAATGCACAGACAACTTATTACTTGATATTGCTTACATCATTATGTAAAAAACAATTCAAAACAATTCACCTTAATAGCTTCAACTCAATAAAAACACTTGTTTATCATTTGTGGTTTTCCTTACTATAACCATATCAGACCTTTCAATTTCCTTCTTTTTATAGTAAGAAAAAGTAAAGTGTCCATATAAAAAGTAACATTTTGATGCATAGAAAATTAACATATCTTTTTAATCATTTTCTCTATTTTATAAATATGTTAACAAGCTAGAACTAAGTCATTTTTCTACAAAAATTGTTGGAAAATTGAAAGAGGTACATTAAATTAATGGATGGATACACATACACTTGCATCCTATAAATCTCTAAGAGAGAAAAAAAAAAAAAGGAAAGAAAAAAACACAAAGCTTGCCTCACAACCCAAAGTAACTTGGAATACAATAAAAAAGCACACCTCCAATTTCTCTATGAAGAAAGCAATTGTCTTTTTATTTAGAGTTGCTTTAGGTACATTTAATTTTATCTATTCTTCTTAAAATTGTGTGGATAAGTTACTTTGAAAGTAGGCTTCTAAGCATGAGTCCACTAGATCAATGTTGGCGATATACATATGTAAACACCTAATTTTTGCCTCTCCATAGTCTTAATTTTTATTTTTACAAAAAGGGTCCTAATTCAAAAAAAAAATAAAAAATTAATAAATATAATAAAAATTAACAAATAATGAAAATACCAAAAAAAGAAGAAAAGGAAAAAATCATAAAAATTTCGTAGATTTTTAGAAAGTAATTTATATTAGGAATAATTAGTTTTAGTATTAGTTTAGTTAAAAATTTTATTTTAGGGAATCGAATAGTTTAAGTATAATTGAACTGAATGTCAATGCACAAGCTAACAGCTTAACAGATAAAAATCGGAGTATTTGAGTTGGATTTAATTTGAGATCAGGGGTTCGAGTTTTGCCACTATTCATCGTCGACGTTATCAGTAAACATAGCAACAGAGCAACCAGATTCTACTGCAACCCTTTTCTCCAACCCTATAACAGCCCAACCATTAACAGCAGCTGCAACAACCATAGCAACTGAACGTGGCAGCCCCCCACGCTTATTCTCCTCCTTGCCTTCGACACGTCACCACGTTCCCTGCCACATACACCCTTCAACCTCACGTCCACCGCGTCTTAGCTCCTACACACAACTTCACCGTATTGCCGAACAGCAAGCCCAGCCAGCAGCACCGTTGCAACTTTTAGATTAACCTGCCATACCAACGTTTGCAGCAGCAAGCCAAACCAAGTTCCAACGTCCAGCCATATGCTTCACGCAAGCCACCACAGCCGTAAATCCATCACTGCTGCAAACATCCGATTGATCCAATACAGTTCCAGACAAGAATATACGCATGTCGTAGCTGGGCATCATCAGGTTCAACTTCTATCTGAGTTTTTTCTTTATTATTACTATTTCTGATTTATTATTATCATACTATATTATTGCTTTTAGGATTTTTGTGGTTTAACATGCTGTGCTATATACATATTTATATATGTGTATTTCTTAGTTTGAGATATTTCTTTTAGCATTAGCTTTAATATGGATTAGGTATATTATGATAATATAGAGATATATAGACCATAGAAGATTTTTTTTAATTTATTTTTATTATATGCCTTATTACATTATCTATTAGTGATATAATATATATATATATATATATGTTAGTTTAGGAGTTTAGTATTAGTTCTTGTACAAGTTTATTATATAGAATTAATTTATTTTGATAGATAGTTATATATATTAGTTTAGTGGTTGTTAGAATTAGTCACATTTTAAGATTTGGTTTTATTTAAGGATTTATCACATAGAAGGTTATTTTTCTTTAAATAAAAATTAATAAAAGACCCTTTTTAAAAATAAGATTGTTAGAGCAAAATTTTTTAAAACAATAACATTTAAGAATTAGGACCTTTTTTGTAAAAAAAAAAAAAAAGAATAATTACACATTTGTTAAAAACACGCTCGAACTCACTCCTCAGACTAATTTTATAGTTGTGCGCATGATAGGACTGGGGATCTAATCTGTTCCCTTTCATCAGCTTTGCGTGCTTTACCTTGCAGATACGTAATAGTGGTTTTTAATTATTGTCTATAGGTTGTTTTATTTATTTATTTTTATCTCACTTAGTATATGTATAGTTATTTTTAAGACTTGTACTAATTTTTTATTTTATTTTATTTTATTTTTATCACGTCTTTAATTGCTAGTAATTAGTTATGGCATTAGTGTCTAGTAAACATATGTTAAGGTAAGTTTTAGTTTATTTATTTTTTAAATTATTCTTTTAGATTTCATATTTTCAAAATAATATTTTTATAAAATCTCATATTTTACAAAATCTTGTTTTTTGCATATTGTATTAATTTAGAAAAATTGCAATAGGCATGTTAGGGTTTTCTAGGTAAAAAAATCATTTTGATGTTCATAAAATAAAAAAAATCTTTAATTGACTTCTTTTTTACGACGAAACATCTTTTTCATAGTTTAGATGTCTTTTCCATAGTTTAGATATTTTTTCCATAGTTTATGTTTCTTTTTTATGATTCAGATATCTTTTCTATGATTTGAACATCTTTTCTATGGTTTAAACATCTTTTTTATGATTTCGATGTCTTTTCTATAATTTAGATTTTTTCTATAGTTTAAACATCTTTTCATAGTTTAAATTTCTTTTCTATGGTTTAGGCATTTTTTCTATGGTTAGACATCTTTTCCATAATTTAGGCTTTTGTTCTATAGTTTATATCTCTTCCATTATTTGAGTTTCTTTTCTATGATTTAGACATCTTTTTAATCATTTAGATTTTTTTTTGTTTAAACATCTTTTTTATAATTTAGATATCTTTTCTATGATTAAGGCATCTTTTCCATAATTAGGAAATTTTTTTTTCTTTCTTTCTTTTTTATGTTTTAAGCATCTTTTTTATATAAAAGTTTCATCATGTAAAACATTGCATATTTCATAAAATCTTTGGGGTTTTTCTTGAAAATAAAAAAAATTATCATTTAGTTGTTTTTAAAATAAAAATCTTAATTTGGGACTGTTCAAAAATTAGGTTTTTAGGTTTTTTTTTTTTTATAATTAGGAATAAAAATTAGGCTTCTAGGGATTTTTTTTAATAAAAATAAAATGGTTAATAAAAACGCAAATTCAACAAATCATGTTTTATAAAAAGAACCAACCCACTAAAAATTTTTTTGAAAGAACTACGATCGTCTGATCCCGGCTAGCGGGTACGTAGGCACTTTCAGGGCGAGGATAAAATTTGTAGAAACTTAGGTTCTTTTTTCTTTTCATTTTATTTATTTATTTATTTTTAAATATTGTGATTTGAAAAATAATCCTAATTTCGGTAAATAGATGGTGGTACTCGTTAGGGCTTAATAGGTTAGCCTCCGAATTCGGAACCCTCTGGTTCATTGTTAAAATTGAAATTAAAGACCAGTAGTTAAATCGTAATCAATCTACCCAATTGATTACGGTTTCTTTTTCTTTTCCCGACTTCGGTCGGGTGGCGACTCCAAAAATTATTTTTAATAAAAAACCGGAATTTCTCAATTTCTTTAGTCGAGGATTAATATTAAATGGGTAAGGGTTCAGTATTAATCAAGAAATGAGAAATTAATAGTATAAACAGAAAACCGAAAAATCAGACACATAGATATGAGCCTTTAGGCCCACTAGGTTAGCCAACTCATATGCTTTATGCCATTCAACTAACTCAGGTCAACCAAGGTAAGCTAATGATTCAAATGAAGATAGGCGGGAAAAGCATGATAGATAAGGTAAGTTCATGGATAATAACTCCCTGTGATTCTCTTTACGAAATCCAAAGTCAAAGAAGAGATCTTAGCATCAATTGCATTCCTTATTTGGTCCAATCATCCCCTCTAAGTATTGCATCAAGCCTTAGCCTCCTTAATAAAGGGTCAACATTTTCTCATCCTAAACAATAAACACTATTATTCTTTCTTTACTCTCGGTAAACCTCACGAATTTAGTTATTTAAGAGTAGAATTGAACTCTAGTACTTTAGACGATTTCATGAGTCGTTAAAGCCGAGCAAGATAAAAATTTAATAAATTATAAATTTGACTATATTATAAGTAGTAAAAACTATAGAAAATCGATCGAAATCTAAATCACGTACAAAAACACTAACTTTGATGTAGCCGCAATTACTCAAAATCGAAATCGAAATCAAACTCGAACTTGATTAAGTCAATCATAATTATTGACTAAATTGCTTATAAACTTTAACAAAAACATTGAAATAATTTGTAAAAATTATCAATGTAACGGGTACCAATTAAATTTTCATAAAAAATAAATATAATTTTTATGTTTGGAAAAAAAAAAATTACATATAATTATTTTTATTTTGTTTTTTTTTTCTTCTTCCTTTTTCTTTTCTTTTTCTTCTTCCTAAATTTTTTTTCCTTGTTACGTGTATAATCTAGCAACCCACGTTTTCTTTATTTTGTTTTTCAACCTTCAAGTGTTCCAATTACAAAGAAAACAATTCAAAGATAATGATTATGTTGTCACATCTTCATTAATGTAAGAATTAGCTATTACTTTATAAATTGCTTAGTTCATTTTGTTTCTTATTTTTTTTTTGCCTTCTTGATCACGTTGGATCTTGAAAGCAACCAAAACAAGAAAAAGGAAAACTAAAGAAAAATTAAAAAAAAAAAAAAAGAAACACACACACACACACACAGAACCGAAAGAGAAAGAGGAAAAAGAAGAGGAAGAAGAGAAGAAGAATAAGAAGAAGAAGAAGAGGAAGAAGAAAATATTGTTCAAATTAATTAAAAAAAGTTAGGTAAGCTTATTTATTTTACTTATACATATGTATATCTATAGTATGTACATGTATAGTGAGTATTTGTTAATTTAATTTTATGTATTACATGTATGTATTTGTAATTATAGATGTATATAGTATAAAGTATGTACATAGTATTTTTTGATATATTATATACATGTATATGTACATGATAATTATTTTATATGAAATATACCTATAAATATACGTATATGATATATATGTACATATAGTATGTATTTCTCTACACATATATTTCGGTACATATGTATGCGTATGTATTATATATATATGTATATTTCGTATTTTATTATATAATATATGTAAGTAGACACATATAGTATATGTATATGTACTAGGTATTTCCTTTATATATATGTATATATATTTAGTATTTTATTTAATTATTTATGTATTTATGCGTGATTATGTATATATATGTACTTATTATTTTTAATATATGAGGTATATATATGTATACATATAATATATGTATATATACTTAATAGTTTCAAAGTATACAAATTTTTGTATATTTGTATATATATATATATGTAGCTGATGTGAATATGAATATATGCATATTATTAATAATATTTTGTATTTTAGTATATATATACGTATATATTACAACCGTATATATACATAAGTATATAAAATATAAATAAGTGTATATTATTCTTGTATATAATGTATAAGTAAAGTTAGAATAATTTGATATATAACATATAGTATACGTATAAACGTATATGAATAGTGACATATACATAAAAATACGGGTATAATTAAATAGTATATATAATATACTATACTATTAATTTAATAAATAAAGTAAGTTAATAGATATATATATATACATAAATACCATAAATTTGGAGAAAGATTAATAATTAAGTAAATTAGAAAATTTGATAAAATATAATTATAAGTATTTATATATACGTATATAATTATACTGTAAAATAGGAAAATTTTGGAAAAAATACAAAAGTGACACGTGATACGTGGCACTTCCATATGCTGCCACGTCACCAGTTATAATTAATTAATTAATTTTCGTAATTAATAATAATAATAAAATACTTAATTAATTAGAAAAATAATAAAGGAGAAAATTTTGAATTAATAATTCTAAAAAAATAAAAATAAGTAAAGATAGGTAATTATAGTAAAATAGGTTTAAAATAAGAAAATTATCAATTATACGATCTAAATAATTATTAAATTGTAAGTACACTAAGAAAAGCTTAAATTGATATTTTATAACTTTTTAAATTAAAATAATGAACTTTACAATATTTTTATATTACAGTTAAAACTGCGAGTTATAATATCCAAAATAGATCTCGCTACGAGAAAATACACTCGAAAACAATCGAAATAGACTATAAGTTCATAAAGATTTAAGTTAAATTGAAAATGTTATACGTGATTCAACAAAAAGCTCAAATTGACAATTTCACACGAATTAATAACTGAGTTAAGTAAACAGTATGATTTATAATGCTAGTTTAGTTATTTAATTTCCAAACTTATTACCTTTTATATTCCTTAAATGTCAGGTGATTTTGATACGGATATCGACTTATCTAGTGAAATATTATGACTGTTAATAGACTCAATGACCAAGTGAGTACTCCCAATGACTCTATACTTGTTTTGTACTTATAGTTAGTACCTATAAATTAAATATTAATAATTTAATGCATCTGGATTCAAGTTATGTATGTGTCTGATATTGATTTATTACT